>JAMLFT010005732.1:0-17116 GCA_026544285.1 Pachyrhizus erosus
ATTAAAATATTAATATCGTACTTATGTCATTATTTAAAAGATAATAAAAATTAAAATAATTTTTTTAATGAATTAAGAATAACTAATGAATTAAAATAAAATAAAAAATTTATTTTTTAAACCCCAAATTCATATTTAATCTAAATAAGAATCGAGGATAAAAAAGTTGGATGGTTGAGGATAATAATCTAATGGGATAGTAAAATTAAACAAAGTAAAATTTATGTGTTATTGAGTTATTGTTTCATGTCTTGGTCATTATTTTTCTAAACAATTGGATAAGTATAACTTCTTACATGTTTAAGATTTTAAAATTTAAGTGAAGAGCTATATTTTCTTTTAATCCACGATTGGATCTAGAGGTATTTGTATAATTGAAAGTCATGAAATAAAATCTATTTAGAAGATAGAATAATAATTTAGGGGTAACTCTATCTATAGATATTGTCTTATATGCACAGCTAATGATCCAACTTCTATCACATGTTTACAGGACCTAAGCTGCTGCTCACTTCTAAATTTATCTTTATATATACAAACACATACTGATCCATAATGATTTTTGAGTTCTTTAAATTGCATAATTGTATCTTGTGCAAATAATTTTGATTTAATCTCACAGCTAGATGCCACATCTCTAAAACGAACTTCTGATTCAAATCTTGACCACATTGATCAAAATGAATTTAAGAAAATTTAACATAAATAGATATTTAAAATTCAAATTTAAAACAACCGGTTAAGTAATTAATCGATGGTGTGATAATTCCAGCATTGTGACCATCCTCCAGGGCGGTTCTTGTCCCACAAAGCACCCTTTAGTTTTGCAGATTTTGGAAGTTATGCTAATGTTGGTGTTCGTCAAACCCAACACCTATTCTTGATGCCTGATGTTAAGGGATTGTCTCGGATCCTTGAAAGCTCCTGTTGACTCGTCGATCATAAAAAGATCAACGATTAAAATTCGATGTAGTGGTTTACGGTTCTTTTCTAACAAAATGGGATCTAGTTTACGGTATGGTATGCATAAACTAGGAAAAACTTTTGTTCTTTTTTACGAGTAAGACGTAAAAAACTAGAAATAAAAATTTGCATACTCTCGTCAACATCCTAAAACGAAAGCTCCCCCCCCAACACTTGCGATAATCATACTCCATTTTTCTGACTGAAGAGATTCTTTGATTTCTACATTTTTACACATGTTGGTAACTAAGTTAATCAACAACTTATTATCTATATCTCTTCATATAATATTACTTCAATATCCTGAAGTTTCATGAGATGGTATAAAGGTAAGGTTAACCAAGAATGTCCATTTGTGTCTCCCTTAATCATCAAATGTCAACCTCTCTATCAATTTATTATGAATCCAATGTTTTGGTTGTAAAAGCATTCTTGACTGCCACAAGATTGAACATGGATTCACTAAATCAGTAATAAGTTTCTAAGATATAGAATTGGAAATGATGAAGGGTTTATATGTTTCTCTAGATTTCTTTTACTTTGTAAAGAAATGATAAGAAAATCATCCAAGCATGTGACAGTAAATGTGTGCCAACAAGGTGATGGTTCTGCAGAAAGTATAGACAGGTTGTCTTAAAATTTATAATTCTTGTTAGTGATTATTCTCTTCTGGAATAAAAGAATGATACAGTGGATTTTGTATTATATGACAAAAAGAAGAAATGGTCTTACACTTTTTCAATAAGATCTTTCACTAATATAAAAAATAGCATTTGGATTTTGAAATTGATAGCTTTAATCTGTGTGTTTTGACAACTGATCATTGTTTTGACTGTGCAAAGTCTTATCCAACACCAACACAAATAATTAAATATAGCTTTAGAGAGATCTTGAGGATTAATAATTCCACTGCTCAATGAGTTCTTCACAATTTAGTGGGAGAACATACGAGTGTTTAGTTCCAATTGGTAAAATGTTTCTCTTGAAACCAATTAAAACCACAGGGAGTTCAATGGTCTTGCAGATACAGGATTTGGTAAACTTAAAATAAAATAAAACAAAACAAAAATAATAAGTGATGTGAGATAATAACTGTATGGTTGTCAACATCTCAGAGTAATATATTGTTGTGGTTGATTTGAAGATGAACACCTTAATTGTATTAATTGATATAGGCCTGGCCCAAGTGAGGTTGTGAGGTTAGTGGGCCAGGCCCAGCCTAATGGCTGCTTCTGGTGTTGATATTCATTCGTCTGCAACTGGGGACAGTAATAATATTACTTGTTAAGCTGAAGAGAAAAGATAGGAGTGAGAGAGAAAAAATGCCCAAGAGGACAACGCACACATACTCAAGCGAGGATGCAGCTCCGGAGGGTCCACACTCCGATCTGTTTGTTTATTACTGCAAACATTGCGGTTCCCATGTCTTGATTACTGGTAAGTATGTATGTATGTATATATATTGATTCTGAATGAATCCCCTCTTTCACTCTGACGGTATCTATTTTTCGTTCCAAGAGAAGATACCCAATTGCAGAAAATGCCCAAAAGGAAAACCGACAAAGCTTATGTACTCGACAAGACGAAACACCTGGCCCGATTCAACATTGAAGAAGCCGGCAAAGTTGTCTTAAAACGAGGCGAGGGCAAATTGGAGAAACAATTCCGCATGAACTGTATGGGGTGTGGTCTGTTCGTTTGCTATCGCGCCGACCAAGATTTCGATTTTTCCTCTCTCATATATGTCCTTGATGGTGCCCTCAGCACTGTTGCTGCCGAAACCAACCCACAGGTAAGTAACCAATATCACTCTCCTTCATTTACTACTACACTTACCCATCTATTCAATTTTTTATTTTTTTTTTTTGGTTTAGGATGCCCCCGTTCCACCCTGTATATCCCAGCTTGAAGGAGGACTTGTTCAAGTTGCTATAGAAGTTGAAGACCGTGCACAACGTTCTGCAATCACCAGTAACTACCACCCTTTCTCTTCCTTATTCATATCCTATACATACATGCATTATGCTCTAAATCGGACTTTCGCTAATCATTCAATTGCTGTACCCCTTCAAAAATCGACCAGGGATAAGGGGGAAACCAGTTATCTGAAATGCTTTTAGTTTCATGACATTTATACCTATTTATCTTTTCGTCGCTTTTTTCAACCGACACAAAAGTCATGTAAAAGCATTTTTGGGACAAAAAGTGCAAATGGAAACTGTTCGTGGCCACTGTTCTGTTTGATGCTGTTATGGATCCCAAATAATGCAATTACAACATTGTTTGTCCTTTCAAATACTTTTGAATTTCACTTCTTTTTTTTATAAGTAAAAAATAAAAATTCACTGCCATGAATCACACTTCATTCAGAAATTTTATGATACTGCTTATTTGATATGCCCAGCTTATGTATGCTTACCAGTACAACAATAATTCATAGCAAAATCCATCTGCTTGCATATTACTACATTTGCTACTCACTGATATCTCATGGATGGAAGCCTCGAGCTTGAAACTCAAGAAACAATATCGACAAACTCAATAAACGGTGAATGATACAATTGAAAGGTTGTATTCTAGTAACCAATTGTTTTGCTCACCTTTTCATCCACATTACAACATAAAGTTGTAACTTCGTTTAAATAATGACATGCTTACAATACATTTGGCATAGAAATGTTTTAGAACATTCTCAATAAAACTCTCATTAATCTTGAGGATTATATTTATATTTTTGTTTGTCCTTTATCAGGAGTAAATGCTGATGATGTTCGAGTCACCGTTGCTGCTCCTGCTGCTCGTGGAGAGGCTAACAACGAACTTTTGGAATTTATGGGAAAGGTCTATGTAAACCTTTTTTGTTCCTCTTTTATATTGGGTGTGGGTTTTGGCTCAACATTAAGGCTGTTGCCCTGTGACTTTGTGGTTATGGGATCTAGATGCAAAAACGGCCTCTTTGTTCATGAGAGCAAGGCTGCTTAGTGCTTACACATCCTCCTCTTTGAAGTCTTTGTACTTTGGGTTGGCCTTTTCTGTTTTTTTTTTTTGGTCATTTTGTCTCTTTTCTCAATCTTTTCCCTCTGGCCAAAGACAACTAAAGCATTGACAACTTTCCACTACACATTTTTGACATAGGTTTTGGGTTTGAGATTGAGTCAGATGACTCTTCAGAGAGGATGGAATAACAAGTCAAAGCTGCTTGTGGTGAGTTACATTATTATCAAGTACAGCTTCAAATTAAGCATCCACATTAATATGAATTTGAGCTGCTTCTTTCTAAATGATGCAATTTTTTAAGAATCATATTAATTCCAGCGATTTAATTATTTTTAATTCCCTCTTATAAGATGGTCCATATGTAATTATTTTTTACATTTGACAACTGTTTCAGGTGGAGGATTTGACTGCTAGACAAGTTTATGAGAAACTTTTGGAGGCTGTGCAACCTTAATGTTGTTTCTTAGCTTTAGTTTCCATGGTGTCTGTCGGGTTTCTGTGACTTGCGCGTTCTGGTGAATTTTCCATACTAAGCCAGGTTGACTCTCATTTTTTCTGTAAAATGAGTTTGGGGTTTAAATTTCAGTTGTAATGTTGTTTACTTATATACACACCAGGACCATTGGCTACGTTGCAATTGAAAATCTTGCTATGACCATGTACTATAACACATGATTGGATAGTATTTGTGATCCAAATCTACTTGGTAATTGAAAATCTTGCTGACCATGTACTATAGCACATGATTGGATGGTATCAGGGGATCAAAATCTACTAGGTAATGAAAGACACGTATCAAAATCTACTAGGTAATGAAAGACATGTATCAAAATCTACTAGGTAATGAGAGACATGTATCAAAATCTACTAGGTAATGAAAGACGTATCAAAATCAGATTGCAATATTTTTTGGGTAAATTATGTGTTGCACTCTAGTTTCATCATTTGTTAAATGCTTTTTTTATTTTTTTGTCACTTAATCCCTTCTTAACTTTGGTTTAGTATAAAAATATTAATTTTTCAGTTAAATTAAATATTATTATTTATCTTGCACATTATTTCCTTTTTGATTGGTGTATAATAACGACAATGAAAATTGAACATAAGTTCTTACACATTTACCATAACCTCCCATTATTAGGTGAATTTTAGTGGGCCCTTGTTCAATATTTAATCGCTTTCCTAAAGTTTCAATTTATTTACACATCTCAAAAAACAAAATTTGTGTGACATTATAAGAAAATGTTGTATGAAATTAATTTTGATACATTTATTTACTCTTCTAAAAAAATTTCAGTGTGATATTATGAGAAAATGTTATGAAAATAATTTTGATATATTATCGGTATAAAAAAATTATATTATCAATTAATTAAAAATAATTATATATATAATTTGTGTATCATCTTTAGTTTTTATTATAAGATTTAAATTAAAAATGTGATTTGATTATTTTTTATAAGATCAAATCTAATTTATCTTTTATATTAATTATTTTAAAAAAAATATTTTTTATTAATTATTATAAGGATAGTTTAAAAAAATTAAAAAAGTTAATGCATTCAACTAGATTAATTAATTTTTTTAATTTAATGAATTAATTAATTGAATATTGTAATAAATTGAAAGTAGTAATAATTATTATTTTAAGAATGTGAGTTTCAAGATTTGACCTTGATGATTGTTTTGGTATCCATTTTGTCATGATATTCAAATTATTATACTCAAATTATAATGGAATAAGAGAAACTCGATTTTTTACTCTTGAATGGTTCATAAAACTAAATGTTATCATTTTGAATTTGGTATGGTTCAAAATTATTAAGCTTGAGTTTAGCATGTTCATTTGTTATAATCAAATTTTTAAGGTTTCTTTTATTGGCTTCACCTATTTGAAAGCATACTTGCATGATCTAATGTATATAAAGCCTAGATAGACGGATAAGCTTAAGTATATATACCTATAAGCTAAATCAGCCTTTAAAAAATTATATAATTTATTAGTATTATTATTATTACATCCTAGTTATAATATATGTAGTATTTATATATAATATAATTTTTTTTCGTATTATATTTATTTGCAAAGGAGATGTGAAATGGTGTTATAGGTATAAATCCATCTTTGCCTAGATGAAGTTCAATGTCAACATTATTCCTTATATTTAAATGACATCTTGATTAAACTCGTTGATAATATTAGACTGGGAAAGTAATTTGCTAATACAATCAAATACATAAATGTGTGGTTTAAATATAGAAAGAATGATGATGAATTGCAGATATTAATTTTAAAAAAAGTAAAATAAAATAAAAATGATGGTGATATTATTTGAATGACCAATTTCTTGAACTATCACCAAGTCAATAATTACTTTAGTGACTGACCTGTATAGGAATAATTCTTGATTTTCACATTATTTTTGTATGTGTTTAAAAAATTATGTACATATTAAAAATTTATGACTACTTCATAATAAGAGAATGTATTATAATTATGTAATGATATATTTATATATATTTAAGTGATCAAAATGAAGTCATATTAGAAGTGTTTTACACTTTGATGATCAGGAGGATTTAGTAATAATTTTAAGAAATTGTTGCCTTTATGATTTATATATATTACACCTTTATTATTAAAATGTATATAAAAGATATTAAATAATCAAGTTGGTATGTATACATAAGAAAAGACTCAATTCTCCAAATATTAAGTGACCAAATATAAGAAAAATTAAGGAAAATTTTATAATAATATAAAAATTTATCTCAAATTCTAAAAATAAAATACTTATTAAATACTTATGTTTAATTCATTTTTCCATAGATGATTTTGTAACTTATATTTTGTTCCACTTAACCAACACCTTTAAAATGAGTGTGTTATGTTTAGTATGATTATGAATTCTTGTGTATGAGTTAGTATATATATTTTTAATGAATAATGATAATAATTAATATTTTTAAATATTAATTACCTTGCTAATGATGTAATGTTAATCTTAACACCAACTTTGTTATCAAATTGAATTGACTTTTCACGAAAAATTTTGGGTTATATATAAATTTGATGCGTTGTAAATAATTGGTGGGGTTTGAGGTACCAATATAGTTGGGATCTCTTTTCTTATTGTAATGCTTTTGAAAAAAAAAGCAAATTTTTTACATTTAATTCATGTTGTCCTTTGTTGTTTTTTTACGATAATTTGAGTTATAGATATTTGATTTTTATGTTCTTTATATGCTAAGAAATCTAAAAAATAAAAATATTAATTTGAACAATTCATAAGTCAAATTTAACTTTGAACTTGAGTCATAAATGTTGTTATGATACCAAAACCTATCTCTATTAATTTAAATATTTTATTTAAATTAAATTTAATTAAGACATATAACCATTCATTGAAAAGTTTATTTCTTAACTCATATTTTTATCTAGAGTAGGATTTTTAAAAGAGTTGACAATTATAAATAAGTTAATATAGAGTGCAATTTTATAGAATTTATCTTTCTCTCTTAGTTTGTATAATGTATGTATTATATATATTTTGAGTGTTCTTATTATTCTTATTTCTCTAATATGGTTTCTTTATTTTTTTAATTTGATTTTCATTATTTTAATTATATAATATTTATTATCTATTAATTTAACATCTAATATTTAATAAAAATACTGACATCATTATGTAATAATATCATGTTAACATATTGTAATAATATCGTAATGCAATAAAAAGTTATGTCAATATTTTCATTAAATGTCAAGTTAACGAATATATAAAAAAAGTTATAACTAAATTTGATGATTTTTTTTAAAAAAAGAGAAAATCAAATTAAAAAAATAAAATATCAAAGATGTCAAAAACAAAATTAAATATAAATTTTTACATGATTAATTTATAATAAATAAATAAATTTTGTTTAAATTTAATACGTATAGGACATAAAACATACATATTAATTGCATAAATGAACAATGCACTTCTTATAAAAATTGACGTTAATAATAATTTTTTTAATATATATCACGTGATTACGTTTGAATCAAATAAAATTATTTTAATTTTTATTAAATTGTAACAATTCTGCATCACCTACTTGTTTAATAGTTGCCAATAATAAAATAGTTACAACGCATTCTAAGAAAACAAATTATTATAATTAAGAAGATATTATTGTAGTTTAAATATCCAGTGCCACTTCCTTCACAAAAATACATATCTAGTGGTAGGCAATTTTTTTAAGAAAAATAAGATTGGATGCTGTGGTTATTTCATAATGTTATACAACCAGATTTGCGTACAACATTTTACTATTGGACTGTACATATGTATAGATAGAAAATAGATTGTGTGTCAGATGAATGAATATATTTATCTTTTTTATGGAACTGTCTATTGTGTGTTTACAGAATATGGATGAAAAGAAATAAAAATATTAAAACACAGAATTTATTAAATATATTATATAGCATAAATAGACGATAAAACACAGAATAATGGATAGACGATAAAAAAAAAAAAAAAAGGTTGATTTTATAAGTGGTGTTATGGATTAATTTAGTTGTGAATAAGAGTAATTTACGGGGACAATGGAATAGATGTGAAATTAAAGAATGGATGGTAAGTGCAGGGGTTGAAATGTAGTGGGTGTCCACGTGTGTGGAGGCAGAGAGAGCAATATACTCACTCCATTCTTAAAATTATAATATATTAATTAAATAAAAATATTTTTAATTATTTAATTATTTTACCATAAATTAATTAATTTTTTATTAATAAAAAAATCATATTTTGTGGTTGATATTATTTTTTTAATTATATTTAAAAAAAACTGTTAAAATAATAATAAAAAAAAAAAAACTAAAAAGACCATTCGAAATGAGGGAGGTAGTACTTATTTAGTTATTAATTACTCACTTACTGACCCTCCAAATCCAACAAAATATCATATCCTTCATCCCTGATTGAATATCCCATCCCATGAAACGAATCGTTAATTCATTCATAATCAAACATTTCCTTTCCTGGTAGTGTAGGAATAAGGCAATGGATTCTCTGCGTGTGTATGCGTCTACCATCAATCTCTTTGCCGGTGCTTGCACTTCTACTTCTCGGAACAAAAAATATAACTGTTTCAGATTCCTCCTTCCATCTATCCCTCAACTTCGCCCTCTCCATCTCCGATTGCCTCCGCTTATCTCCGCTGTCTCCTCCCCCCAAACCCAAACAACTAGGTCATTCAATCTCTCTCTCTCTCTCTCTATATATATATATATATATATCCACTTAGAAATAACATTAACAGGCTACTCTAATTGTCAATGTCAGGGACGAACAACAACAACAACAACGAGGAGAAGGAAAGAAGAAGCGCAAAGTTCGTTTGCAATTTCGATTAGATCACCAAGTTCAATTTGGCGATCACGTCGTCATTCGAGGATCAACCAAAGAATTAGGCTCCTGGAACCAGAATATTCCCTTGAAATGGACGGAAAATGGATGGGTATGCGACTTGGAATTTCAAGGGAGCGATCACATTGAGTTTAAATTCGTCACCGTCAACAAGGACGAGAGTTTTGTCTGGGAAGGTGGAGAAAACAGAGTGTTGAAATTGCCAAGGGCAGGTAATTTCGCCACCGTGGCTACGTGGGACGCAACACAAGAGAATTTGGACCTACAGCCTTTGGATGAAGAAAGGGAGGAGTCTGAGGACGAGGGTAATGGTAATGGTAACGGTTCTTCTTCTGTGTCCGAATCAGAGCCAAGTCCCTTTGTAGGTCAGTGGCAAGGTAAGCCTATTTCTTTCATGCCATCCGATCAGAATCGGATCCATGAAACAGAAAGGAAATGGGACACTTCAGGTCTTCAAGGCTTGCCTCTCAAGTTGGTTCAGGCCGATCAAAATGCAAGGAATTGGTGGAGAAAAGTACTGCAACTCATAATATTCCCTTGCCCTTCCCTCATTTATTCAATTATCCACTAACTGTCTTCATATTCTATACTTTTGTGTTCAATCTGTAAACCCCTCTCTGCTAATTTTGGAATTTAAAAGTCAACTACTGTATAATGCCTGTTTTAAAAACCGATATCTTTCTTTCTCAATCAACACGTTAACTTTATCTAGAATTTTCACTTTGAAGCTTGATATCATACGTGATATTATGGCTGGAAGTTTGCAAGGGGAAGATCGATTGGAGGCTCTCCTATACTCTGCTATCTATCTCAAGGTCTTGTTCTCTCTATTGATGTTGAATCATCTATTGATGTTGAATCACCTATGCTCTTCTTATATCATCATCTGATCCCTTCTTAGATCATCTTCTGCAGTGGATAAACACAGGGCAAATATCTTGTTTTGAAGATGGAGGTCACCACCGGCCCAATAGGCATGCTGAGATTTCAAGGCATATATTTCGTGAACTAGAGCGACACGCTACCCAGAAGGACATATCTCCACAGGTGATTTATTACTACTTTTAACAGTAATCCTGGTGTTGATCAAATAATAGCTGTTAGTGATATTTCACAAGGCTTCATGAGGGTGGGTATTCCGTCATAGGTTCTGTATTGCAGTAACCTTTTTAGTGTTTGTTTGTGTGTGTATACTAGTACCTAACTGAGTTAAATCACAGCTTTAACAAATTCTGTTGGTTCTTTCTTTTCCCTTCTTCCAAGAACAACGGATTTTAATTTGGGGATACCTTGGTAGTTATAAATGTGACAGTATTTTCGTTGGAGATTGCATATCTTCTTAATGTGCTCCTGGTCGTCTTTTTTTTTAAAAAAAAAAAAAAGTTGTAACAGGTGTTTTGACTTTAATTATCTGCTTAAGCATAGCCATGTCCTTTAAAATGTCTGACCTACATTCCATGTTAATTGTCTGAGAAATGGAAACTGCTTCAATAGTGTTGTTGATATAATATTTCTCTTCAATTGCTGCCTTTTGTATCTTGCTATCCAATAAAGTTTATGCTTTATTGCTGCCTTTTATATCTTGCTGTTCAATAAAGTTTATGCCTTACTTCTATTCACTAGAATTTCATTAACAAACAGGAAGTTCTAGTCATTCGCAAGATTCATCCATGTCTGCCATCTTTCAAGGCAGAATTCACTGCATCTGTTCCTCTGACTCGAATTAGAGATATTGCTCATCGAAATGACATCCCACGTGATGTCAAGGTTGTTCTACTCAAAGTACTTGAAGTATGAAATTTCATTGTAGTTCAATGTTAACAATAGGTCAACTGTTTTATATGTTGTTTATTCTCCAGTTACAAATTAAGCATACAATACAAAACAAACTTCACCGAAATGCTGGTCCTGAAGATTTGGTTGCTACAGAAGCTATGCTTGCTAAAATCACAAAGAACCCTGGAGAATATAGTGAATCGTTCGTGAAGGAATTCAAGATATTTCATCAAGAACTTAAAGACTTTTTCAATGCTGGCAGGTTTGACATGAATCTCACAAACATGATTCATTATCCCTTATAATCGTATGTCAAAGGTTTTGTTTCTTCTCCACATCAATTTCTCTTATTATAATTTAAACATTATCCTGTTTTCTCTTGAAAACTCCCTACATGATCACAGCCCCATCATTTGAACACACAATTAGGCTGTAAACCAATAGACTGGTCATGAAACTTCATGCATTTGTATTGTTGACAAGAAAATCTTCATTTTGAAGTAATTATATATTTCCTTAAGTCAGAAAATTAACTGGTTGAACACTATGTAATAATTTCTCCTTTTAGAAGGTCCCATGTTCAATTCCAATGGTAGCAACTTGCTTAAAAAACTCCAATAAAAATGGTGGCCCAATGCGTTAATCTCCTACATTATGGAATCTGGGGAGTGTCATGCACTCCACTTGTAGGGAGGCTGCTTTCAGGACTTGTAGGCTGTGATTATCAGGGTCACAAGACAGCAACCTTCTTGTGCCAAGGCTTATTATTTCTTGTGGAACCTCCAGTTTTGGTTGGTGGGGGGAACCAATAACAAATTATACTAAATTTCAAGGATATATTCAAATAATTTGGACTGGTATTTAACTAGTTACTGGAAAATCATGATTTTACACTTTTGAGTGAACAAAGTATACTAATTTTCAAGGATATATTTAAATCATTTGGACTTATATTTAGGTAGTATTTTGTTGGTTTCATGTATGGCTTTGTCATGTTGCAGTCTTGCTGAACAGCTCGAATCAATTCAAGAATCTATGGATGAATATGCCATTACAGCACTTAACTCATTCTTGGAGTGCAAAAAGGTTAATTTGCCTTTTCTGATTCTCTTGTAGTTATATTTGTTGATTTTGGACTCAAGGTTTGACACTGGAATAAACTAATTATGGAATAAGACATTAGATAATCCATGGTAGAATTATTTTAGTGAGTTAGCTAGTTAGGGGATGAGATACTTAGTGTGTGTTTGGTTTCACATTGAAAAATTGATTTTGAGTCTGGAATTGATTTTGGACTAATTTTTTACATGTTTGGTTTCACGTTAGAGAAAAGTTCACTATTGATTATAGGTCCAAAATTGATTATGAGTTGAAGCAACTTTGAATAACTTCTATGTTGAATAAAAAAATTTATACTGAATTTTACTCTTAACTGAATTTTATAATAAAAATATCCAAACATAAATCACATTACTTCAAAATTAATTTTAACCAAAATCAATTTCATTCAAAATCAATTTTTTCAATGCGCATCTAAACACACACTTATAAAATTATTAATTGCATTTTTAATCTTCCAAGTATCACAATTGTGCAATTTTGGTCCCTATGTTTCAATTGTGATAATTGGGTCCCTCAAGTTTTCCTCCATTCACAATAAAGTCCCTCCTCCATCTTGATTTCACCCAATATTTAACAAAATTAGTTGACATAACAAACTGGGCATGACATAACACCGAATAAATACAGTGTACCAGCTAAAAAACACAGAATATTTTAACTAAATGACCTAAAATAGTGCTCTAAATGTATTGACTTAATTCACTTGTTGACAATACTTATGGATAAATTATTGTTTTTATGATATCAATGAACAACAGCGGAATGCCTTTTGATTCTATGAAAATTAATGACTTAAATATTGGATTAAATAAAGATGGAAGGACCTGATTTTAAATAAGAGAAAACTTGAAGGACCTGGACTTAATTAGTGCAATTTAAAATTGAGGGACAGAAGTTGCACAATTGCTGGGAGAATAAAAATGTAACTAATTCCTTAGAAAAGTAAGGATTATTTCATATAAATAAGAAAAAGGGTAAGAGAGGAAAAGGCATCTTGTCAATTAGTGAGGGAATAGGAGCCTTTAGGCATTTGGAGGAGGTGCAGACCCTCAGAGTTCTGCAATGTTTGTGTTCATTCCCCACTTTCTAAGAAAGATATGAGATTCCTATTAATATAATATTTTGATTTATTAATAATAGCAATTTATAGGCATATAATCTTTGATTTAAAGAAAATATAATATCCTTTATTTATGTATAATTAATGTAATAAATCTATATAAACATGCATCCGTTGTGTATTCAAACATAGTTTTCAGTCAATTATCCCTCTATTTCTCATATTTTAATACAGTATCAGAGCTATAGAATGATCTCAAGTACTGTGTGTGCCTGGTGAACCCATTAACCCCAGAGATAAATGTTTTGCAAGCTGTGTACAATTTTGGTTTGCCCTTCTGCTCATTGCTCATTTTCTGATGAAAAACTTTTTGGCTGCTAGCCATTGTCATGTCACCAACAAGTTTTTTGACAAGACTGCCACCATCAAGATTGGAATCTTACAATCTACCTATCCTTGAAGTTAAAGCCCTAACCTCTCATCCGCTCTTACATGCCATTTCTTCTTTGTGCCATTCTAAACAGTGCTGCCGCTGGTAGTTGTGTTTGATGGCGCGTTTGGCCACATATTCGGTCATCGTTTTTGGTACTAGGCTTGTTAGATTGAAACACACAAAGCCCAATTGATTTTGGGATTGTTTGCCAGACCTTATTTGCTACACATTCAAGTACCGTTCTACTTCTGTTTGTCTTCTTTTTCTCTCTCGATAATGGCTTTCACTAGCTCCATCTTTGTCATTGATGCACTGGTCCTGTCTTTGTATTAGATGCAGTAGCTCCATTTTTGTCCCTGATGTGTTGGCTTTGTCTATGTCCCAGATGCACTAATCTTATCTATGTCCTAGGTGCACTAGTTTCAACTATATCCTAAATGCATTAGTTTTGTCTTTGTCCTAAAAGCAACAAAACTAGTTTCAAGTTTAAATAATTTGGATTTCTAATATTATTGGTTTGAAGCTTTCGAATGTGGTTTTAAAAAGAACAAATCTTGTTTTAGTTGCTATGAATTTTCTCTCTTATGATCATTCCAACTGTTTAGCTAAGTTATTTTTTCCAGCATTTCTCTCCAGCTTCTCCAGCATCCTTAATTGGCTTTTCAAACTATTGGTTTTCAGTGGAGTTCAATTTTTTTTTGTTTTCTATTTATTTGTTGAGAATAAATAATTTTCTTGTAACAAGTTGAAAATTTAGTAAGTTTCAGCTTAAGGAGTAGTGTTGAAAATCATAATATAATATTTTGATTTATTAATAATAGCAGTTTATAAGCACATAATCTTTGATTTGAAGGAACTATAATATCCTTTATTTAATATAATTAATGTAATTAATCTATATAAACACACATCTGGTGTGTATTCAAACATACGATTTTCAGTCAATTATTCTTCCGTTTCTTCTATTTTAACAGTTCCTATCAACTAGTATCAAAGCTTTTCACCATGTCTTTCAACTGCAAATGAATGATGCAGGTGATGATGTTGACATTGTAGTGTTTGCCTTTTGTTATAGGGATTCAGTTTATAGCTTGGATAAGAACTCTCTCTCCTTTCGTTTTTTCTTTTGGGGGGGGGGGGTTGGGATAAGCACTGTTGCATTGATCCTTTGCATGTGATTGTGGTACTCATAGTTGTTCTGATAATGGCATGTATTTATAAGGGACAATTTATACTTTTCCAGAATATGGATGCTTCAGTAGAATCAACTGCTGTCACAGAAGAAATAATTAAACTTTTATTTAAAACGATGGAATCTTTAAATGTTCTGAGAGAAACTATTGTAAAGGGTCTTGAAAGTGGCCTTAGGAATGATGCTCCAGATTCAGCAATAGCCATGCGTCAAAAGGTAACACTAATTGTATTCAATTATTTAACCAGACCTTGAGTCTGGTTAGCTATTTAAAGAATGCTGGAACATCTTTTGATTCTCATCTTTTTTTGGAAGTACAGTGGCGCCTCTGTGAGATTGGGCTCGAGGATTACTCATTTGTTCTTTTAAGCAGGTTTTTGTCATACCTTTTTCCTAATTTATTCATTTTGTACAATTGTTAGATACTCAAAGTTGAATGACTTTCTATGAAATAAATTAAGGACTAGAATGTTAGATTTTAAACCCGTGTAATGTACAGGTTCGATTAAATTATATATTATTTTATGTTTGTATTTAATATTTGTATAATATATATGTGTATATTAATAATTTTTTTAAAAATTTAATAGCATATTAAATAATATTATACTAAAATTGAAGAAGACAATTAATTATATTTTTAATTAAGGATATGTTGTCTTAAAAAATATCAAATCTATTGAAATTTATTTTGATTTATTTTTTCTCCAAATAATAATGATAATATAATACCTATATGAAATGTATAAATAAAAAATGTAATAAAAATAAATTTATGATTGTTTAAATTTGAGTATTAATTTTTGTATTATGAATGTTATGTTTATATGTACTTGAATTTTGTGTGTTTATAATTAATAATTTTTAAATATTTTTATTATAAAAATTAAAATTTTATTTAAAATAATATTTTAATTATTTTAAAGATATTAATTTTAATTATGTGATATTTTAATACTTTATTTTTAAGTATTACTTACAGTTAATTAAATATATATAAATTCCTTATTTGTAATTAATTTTTTTCTTAAAATATATTTTAATAATTAAATTTAATAAATATACTTATCTATTTACATAATTTATATCCTTATTTATTAATTAAAATAAAACATTCCAAATTATTTTAAACTTAACTACATATTTATAAAATTAGTACTTTTAGTTATTGTTTTCCATAAAATATTTTTTAATTATTTATATGTTTATAAAATATCTAAAATTTAGCAAAGTAAAATGATAAACATTAAATATATTTTTAACTGAAAAATAATATTGATTTTTTAAAATATTACTTTAAAATAAGTAAAATATCTACTTGTTCATAAAATGTATTTTAATATGTTAATTAAAAATAAATTTAAATATAATAATCTTTTACTTTATATTCTTATTTATTAATTAAAATAAAATATTCTGAAATATTTTAAACTTAACTACATATTTATAAAATTTGTACTTTTAAATATTATTTTTTTAAAATGTGTTTTAATTATTTATATATCTATAAAAATATTTAAAATTTTAAGAAAATAAAAAGATAAACATTAAATATATTTTTATTTTATAGCTTATTTTTGTAGAATAATCTAATAATATCCTATTACTATTGAATTCAATTAAGACCAATAATTTAATTACATATGAAAGCTGTTAAAAAGTTTAAAGACTTATCTAATCATTCATAAAAATTTATGTGCATTTTACTATATATATAAATAAATAAATAGATAAAAATTATTTTATATATAAAAGAAAGTTAAAGTATATGTATATTTATATATGGAAATTTATCTATTATTTTTCATTTTAAATATTAATGTAAAATTAACTAAATATCTACAAATTTTTTATATATAATTAATTTTTTTCTTAAAATGTTTTTTAATAATTAAAATAAACTACATTCAATTAAATATAAGTAAACTTTACTTTATATAAAATAAAAATAATAATAATAATAATGAATTAAAAAATATACTTTTCTATTTATTCATAATAATTTTTAATTTATATCCTTAATTAATAATTGAAATAAATATTCTGAATATTGTAAATTTAACTAATTTTTTTAAAAAAATTCATACTTTAGTTTATTATTTTTCAGAAAATATATTTTAATTATTTATTTATTTATAATTTTAATAAATTAAAAT
>JAMLFT010005733.1:0-17113 GCA_026544285.1 Pachyrhizus erosus
AATAAAAAATATTTAAAAAATTAAAATTAAAATAAAATTTTTAAAAGATTAAAATAATTTTTTTTTAATTTTTCAAATATCAAAATGTTATTTAAATCTAAAAAAAATCTAAAATTTAATCTATTGAGCATTTTACATATTAAATTATGTTTTTGATTCCAACTTTATCTACTGAAAAAAAAAAATTCCCCTGCTGATGAAATCTCCTAATAATTAAATATGTATATTGTGAAATGTCAATTACTAGAATTACTCTCAGCCTAATACACTTCCATAAGTTTGATCCTTAGATTGCATTTTGAAGATCACGAGAAGATCTATCAAAGACAAATTAAGGACCGAGACACTTAGAGTGTGTTTGTTTTTGACCATTCCACCTAACATTGCACGTGCAATCTAATCTTTTTCTTTTACAGTAGATTGGCTTTGAAAACGTGATCCAAAGGAGATGGTGGTGATGTACGTGCAATTACATTAAAAGTTTGTTTGAATAAATTTTTTAAAAAATTAAGAAAAAATATTTTTTTTATAAATTAAAAATAATTTATATATAAATTAATTTTTTTAATTATATAATTGTTTTATTAATTACCTTATATATAAATTAATTTTAACTTATACAAAAATTCATTTATTTATTTTTTCTTATTTTCATCTTTTAAAAATATTTCATCCAAAAAAGAATCTAAATGTAGGCAGAGATGCAAGTGCCTTCCAGAGTATTGGCTACACTAAAAGCTGCAGCTGCTACTATATTTGGGGGAATAAAGGAAAGGAGACGACCAAGAACTTAAACTGCAACAATGATAGTGGCGAGGAAAGAATGAAAAGTCAATATTGGCTGCCAACTAAAAGGTATATATATGTAGTATATGCTTTTATAAATTAGAACAATCTTAAATAAATTTATATACACTCCCCTCATTCATGAGTAATTTTTATCATAATTATAGTAAATCTTATAAAAAAACAAATCTACATACTCTTATTTTAATTTTGACATGTTAAATTTAATAATGTGAGTGGTATATGAGAAGCACATAGTTAATATCAACAAACATTGTTGTATAAACTGTAGATGAATATTTTGTATTTTCCAGCTAAGAAAATTTTAGATTCACAAGGAGAAATATTATGTTTTGATCCTTATATTTGTACTCATTCAGTCATTAAAGAGATTAATACTTTTGTAATTAAGTGAAACTTACAAGAGCTAGTAATTCATGGAAATAGATATTAATTATGAGGATTAATATATTGTCATGTACTTTTGATTTGTTATATATGTTATTACTAATAAATATCAATTTGTGAAATTTCGAGTTTCTAAATTGCAATGCATAAAAGACAAAAGTCCAAATCCATAGCTATTTATACTTACAAATTACCATTACCGAAGATGAAACAACATATCTGTGCGTGTGTATGTACAAGCTTTTATTATATCTCTTATTTTTGGTATTGAGATATTGAGATTTTGTGGTGATATTATATTAAGATAAACAAAAATTATAGAATGTTGTAATATATATTTTTAATTACTACCATATGTGCTTCAAACTCCTGCCAAAATGTCACCATAAGATATTGTAGATATGAGCACGACAGTGCAAACGAAATCATTGCCTACAAAGCTTACTTGATACTTATCGGCCATTGGTTAATATATTGAGTGATTCTCATATTGCAAAAACCTGCACTTAAATCCTTAGTTTGACATTTCAAACATTTTTATAAGACCATTAAGTAGTTGTTTGATTTTTTTTGTTAAAAAATTAATTAATTTTAGATAAATTTTTATATGTTTGATTTTACATTGATAAAGAGTTAAAAATTAAATATAAATCTAAAATTAATTTTGAGTTAAATCAATTTTAAGTAACTTTTGTATTCAATAGAAATTTTCATACTGAATTTAACTTTTATATTAATTTTATAATAAAAATATACACATAAATCACATTATTATAAAATTAATTTATCGATCTGATACTCTGATTACATGCCCTCGACGATATATATCCCATGCCCCTAAAACTTTTTTGCAGTGGATGTGATCAACTTGTATATAGATACTAGCGACTAGAGAAATTACATATACATTAGTTTGGTTAGTATGTTTATATTTACATACATATGAACAGATATTAAATCCAACTAACATGACATTACAATATTGTTTTTCAACTAACATTCAGTAGGAAGGTTAAAACCTGTGTGACTGATGGGAGGGGGTAGGTTGATGGCATATGATAATCTTTCTAGTGAGACACAAAGTTCATGCCCAACAACTGATTCTGTGTTCAGAGTCTACGAATGTGGAAGGTGCGAGCTTTGTGTGGCAGGTTTCCTTAATAAGATATGCTGCCAACAAAACTCAACTTATGAGAAGGCCAAGAAAAGTTAACAACATAACCTTCAACACATTTTTTTGAATCAAATATTTATTATCCACTATAATTTATTCAAAATTTATGTGAATCTTATTTTTATTTAATGAATTATACTTATGATTTTGTAATTTATAATAAATATTAACTAAATAATAAAAAGAATATATTGTCGTAAATCTCCTTTGAGTAATGTCACTCATTTTCAACAGCAGTAGATTGCATAGTGTTAATGCCACCAACAATCTTCACAGCATCTCTTCTTTTCCTGTAAGATGTTGTCCCGGTGTTGTCTCACTTTTATTCTTGGCTTGACTTTTAAACAGCTATTTCCATCAAAATGTACGGATAATTTTCTGCACCATAGGGGAATATGAATGATAGGAAGGTTAATCCTCTTCAGTTACTTTGGTGCACTACGTTTTGGTCTATATATGGACTCAACGCAATGTGTAATCTTCAACTAGATAGGAGTTTTCATTTTTTATTTTTAAATCAAATAGGAATATCAATTTATTAGAACCAAAAATAGAAAACTGAATACTGGCATAAGATATGCCATGATTCAGCAAACCAAGTCCGTTACATAATCCGCAAACAAGGACAGATTCAGAATCAGTTCAGTGACATTGAAAAGAGGGTGTCCATGTGCAACAGGAGTTATTTGCAGAATATTGGACACGATTGAAACTAGATCCTGATTCTCTAACTCCCATCATGACATTAGTGTTTGATTGCAATTTTCAAATTGGTATTTGCGTCCTCTAGAATGTATCGAACATTGTTGATAGCTAGTGCTTAGGGACGCACTTGAGCACGCATAAATATAGTTTCTGAAAGGTTTAGTTTAGGTTAAGTATCCCTTATACCCTGTTTCAATACCTCTACGGACGTTAGAGACGAGTCACTGCACTACCATTTACCACAATTTATTTCTTAATTCCTTATTTTAAATTTTAATATCGACTTTTAACCCTTCTCTTCTTATATTTCGTTTTGTTTCATTTCAAATGAATCATTACCTATATTTTACCCAAAAGTAGTTGGTTGTTATAAGGTTAGGGTCCAAAATGTCACAGCCATTATTTTAGAGAAGACTTTACCTAGTTACAACTCAGATTTAAATGTTAATTCCACATTTTCATATTTGAAAATGCTAGTCAAAGATGAAAAAAGAATAAATTTTAAGATATTTTAAATTTTCTCTTCACCTAAATTTCTTACATAGTTATATTTTTTGTATTTACATTTAAAGCATTCATATAATGTATATTCATAGGTAACCAATCAATTATACAACCTTTCGACAAAGCACCACAGTAGAAATCAAAATCAAAACCTTTTTTTGTCGTCTCTCTTTAATTCTACCATTGGAGGTAACCCTAACGACTGCGTGTAGATTTTAATCATCAAATCAATGGGCCTACCAATTAACATTGATTTGGGAAAGTTGCCTAGGGTGTGAAAGAAACTTTAGGGCCATCTAATCAAATCATAGCAGAAAAAAGATAATACAATTAATGCAACGAAGAACTTGATCTTATTAATCAATTTATTATAGTTAAACTCTAGGTAGCAGACAAGTTCCTCTCATAATGGACGAAGATGGGTATGTTTTCTGCTTTCTGTCAAAAGCTATACCTCAATAATGAATACAGCTTCAACCAAAAAAAATCCAAAAGAAGAACCAAACAATTCTATCTTGGTATCTAGTTACTTCACTGAACACAAACAACCTAGTCAAGTTCTGATGTTGAGGGGAAAAGCCAATGGAATACTCCAACATGAAAAATATCTGTATAGCCACCTCAGGTACTTGGGTGCCCTCCTCTATGTTTGTAAAGTTTGCAGAATAGCTTGTGCTATTTAATTTAATGCCCTAATGACTAGCATGTCCTTTTTCTTCTGGTCCACATGTATATTAATTATTAATTATGTCATACATGCCTGGTTGGAATTCATGAACTTCAGATACTTTCAGCATTAGGGGAAAATGCATTAATTATAGTCTTATCATCCATCAGAATTATATATGAATTCCCGAAACTTAGTACAAAACTAATTTCTGCGTCAAAGGAAACATATTATTTGAGGTAACAAAACTATGACCTCATTATCGACAATCTTAATTTGTTTTAGCCTGAACAAAATCACATTTTTGTCTGAAGAAATATATATATATATATTTATGTCAAATCAACATTTATCTCTCTATTTATCTATATCTAATTGTACAAGACAAGTGGGTTGGGTAGCAATTTTATATTTAATTGGTTATCAACTAAAACCCACAAATTTATGTGTCTCTACACTAAGGAAAGAAAAGGAAAGGAAACAACAAAAGTTTTGAAACAAATGAGTTGAAATTAAAGCTTGCAATTTCAACCACAAATGTTTTGTTGTTCCTTTTTCCTAATATAGTACAGACAGAAAAAAAAAGAAAAACCATCCACACAGAAATGAAATTAAAGCATTTTGAGAATATTTAAGCACGACTTTTTGGAGGATAATTGTGCTCTCGCAATCAAGCACTCCTACATATGTATGTACTACTACACAAATTCACCAGTGCTTTGTTGTCATAGTTATCTCCTGCTTGAAAACAACCCCAGACCAACCCTTTGCTTTGCCATATATCGTGTGGTCCTTGTAATTATGCTATCTAAAGTGGTCTTGATCGAGACTGCTATAGCTATAGAGAGAGAAAGAGAGGGTTCGAGATATAAGTGGTGGGGAGGACGGCATGTATAAATGGAAAGACAGAAAGAGAAAGAGAGAAAAAACAGAAAATTTTGGTGTACTATAGAGTGCTTTCAAGTGTGGATGGACTATTGCCATTTTGACAACAAGTTGGGAGAGATCATGGGGTGTTTTTGGATCTATGGCAAGTTTCAATTGGTCATTAGGGCTTGGAAGGTGTCATACTCTATACATATATGCCAGTGGCAAGTACAGGCACAAGTGCACAACTGCGCAAGCATTTTTATCTTGCTTCCTTTCTTTCTTCACAGAGGTAGACAGAGAGAGAGAGAGAGAGAGAGCCTACTTCGCTATATATATCAAAGTGAGCATAACCGATAAGAACACAGCACGCATGGGAGGAGAACCAACAACATTCTCTAATAGACTATGATATCGATAGATAGATACATACATTGACATCTACCACAAACACAACACAGGAATAGAGAGAGAGAGAGAGAGAGTGAGTGAGTGAGTGAGAGTGATAGCGCATCTCTTTTTGAAGAAAGTGACGTCCTGAGCAACCCCAGTCAAAGGGAGCATTGGCTACCATTGCAAGCCCGTTGGATGGAAATAATTGTACTTTGTTTCCCCCATTATCTACTTTTAGGGTTAGACACACAAGGACACGTGGAGGTTTACAACAGTGAATCAAAATTATAGTTAAAAAAGACAAAGGGAATAACAAGAAGAAATGAAATTATTTGAGTTATGTGAATCTTCCCATAAAAAGTCACCGCATGTGACATCCCACTCCTACGCACCATGCTCTGTGGGACAAGGTTGAACGCAAATAGTACCCTTAATTTCAACAAACAAATTAATTCAACAACATTTATCCAAAAAGAGCCTATCATTTTACTCATAGATTTGATAATAAAACAGGCTTTTTTTTTATAATATTTTTAAAATTAAGGAAAGATTATAAGAGATTTTATATAAATTTGTAAAAATTCTTGCTCGAGGACCAGTTAATAACGTGAGAATTATATTGAAGCAAGCTTGGTAGAGTAGGAAACTAAAGGTGTGTAGTGAGAGGGTGAGGAAGTTGGTTTTAGTTTTCTGTCAACTCGCGTGTGTGCTGTGCGCACCACGTGAAGTGCCACAAACTATAACTTTTTTCTTATCCACTCACTTGTTCTCGCAATTTTATCGTTCGAAAGATATCACAACTTTTTGCTCAAAAGAAACGATTAGGAAAAAGGATGCCCCTTGTCTACAATAAATTGCTCTTGTTGGGTCCTTTGTCTCTCACATTATCTTTAGTACTAACTCACTACCCTCCCTCTCCTTCACCCTCTCATAATTCAACCCTCATGCTTATAAGGTATTATTGTCTATGTGCTGTCATTCTCACACTGTACTGTGCCACCACTTTCTCTCACACACACGAACACAAACATACACACACATACGGTGGTGCATCATATCCGTAGCCGTGTCCCTCTCACTCACTCACTCAGTACTCACCCCTAGGTGAAAATAAAAACACTAGTACTGGTAAGTATTAATTAATAACATTTGGTTGTCTTTCTCAAATTATGTTATGTTTTCGTTCCTTTACTACTTGCAGGGCACAGGCAAAACAAAAATGAACGGATGGAAAAGGATAGAATTAATACTTGCTCTTTCTTTATCAATAGGAAGATAGAGCTAGCAAACATGTCGTTCTCAGGCATTGAAAATTCTAACCAATAACCAGTTCCATCTTGAAGGGTAGGGTTATTTTGGTGCAGTCCCAAGCTTAATATTAATTCCAGATATGTATTCCTCAAATACCTCCCTCAACGGCAATGACCTAATCTCGTACCCTAACCAACAATTTTGCTTTAGGCCTTTTTCCTTTGAAAGCAACCCAACTACTTCAAAAGAAGAAGCCATTTCCAATTACGCCCTTCCTCCTCCTCCTCCTCCTTTGTCCTTTTTTCAATCTCCCTTTGACGAAAATATCTTCCTCGAACACCACCATGACTTGCTCTTACTTCACCAGTCTTTAGCTGAGTCTGGACTCGCCAAAAACCTTGAGGTTGCAGCCGAAATCTTGCCAATTCCTTGCCCTGGACAAGGTGCCAACGGGATGGAGCACACTCCAAGAAAGAGATCCAGCAAGAGAGACCGCCACAGTAAGATCAACACCGCACGAGGCCTCAGGGATCGAAGAATGAGGCTGTCCCTCGAAGTTGCAAAGCGGTTTTTCGGGTTGCAAGACATGCTAGGCTTTGACAAGGCCAGCAAAACCGTGGAGTGGTTACTAAACCAAGCAAAGGGTGAAATCAAACAACTTGCAAGGGAAAAAACAAGTGTTGGTGGTGCTAAGAGTGCATCATCAACTTCCGAATGCGAAGGGGTGTCTAGCTTGGACGAGGTTGTAGTCAGTGGAGTTAACGAGGAACAAGAGAGGGAGACACCAAACATGAAGAGAAGAACAAGTAAGGTTTGTAGAAAGAGTGCATTCAATCCTATTGATAAGGAATCGAGGGAAAAGGCAAGAGAAAGGGCGAGAGTAAGAACAAGAGAGAAGATGAGAACTCGAAGAGTACTTGCTGATCCATCAAACCTGAACCGTTTGAGTTCTTGGAACCCCTTTGAAACGGTTGAAGACTCTGCGGGTACTCAGAGCCAAAGCGTGAATCATCATTCCTTGGATGTGCACCTTCCTGAGCCTGAAGAACCAAGTTCTCACGCAAAGGACCATTTGGGAAGCGTGGAGGACATGGCACATGAAGATAATTCTTTGGGGATCATCAACAAGCAGTGGAGCCCAACCATGATGTTCAATTCTCTCAACAACTCAGCAATCCTTCAGGAAGTAAGTTCAAACTAATTCGTTGCAGTTAACTTCACATACACAAAAAATTAGCGCATAATTAAGTCATAGAGAAGGTTAACAGGTGCCCTCATAGAATACAAGTTAAGAAATTAAAAGAAAGAGTGCTATTCTGACATTAACTCTACCGTTATTTCCTATAAGAATTTTGTGTATATTATTTAGCGTGTGTTAGCAAGACCCTTGAATTATATATGTGCATGCTTGGTTTAGCTATTAGCATGTTGATCTGTTCCACTGAAAACCATGCATTTTCTACATATACGAAATGTATCGGTAATGTTGCTGATGATTCATTTATGAAATTGTTTGCAGCATCAATTTGCAGAATTTCAGTCCTTGGGGAAACCTTGGGAAGCATACAACAATCACATCTAATATTCGTGCTCACCATCGATTGCACCCATCATGTTTTTGTGTCAGCAGAATAAAATACAATGATGCTGTGTATTTCTTTACTTTCCTTTTGGCATGTAATGTGGTAAGGTATCTTCCGACTACTAGCATATGGGAAACAATATTTCGTGAATGCTTTGTATGTCATCTCTAAATACAAAATTTTACTTCTTTTTTTTTTTATGCCCAACCTCTATGTTAAGAATTTTGTTCATATCACTCAATTATCTTAATGATGTTTAATTAAGAAAATAATTAATTGAATCCTTTTCCTAACTCTGGTTGGATATGCATTAAGAAAATAATTATGCTGCTATTGCCGTCAAATCCATTTACATATAATAGCGTTGTTGATGCTACTTGATATATGTTCATGTTGTGGTAGTTTTTTTTTTTTTTTTTCAAAGTCCAATCATCCCTTGGAAAAGTGTTAGGGTTACTTCTCAGATGTATGTATGTTTCTAATTGTTTGTGGATAACTTCCCAAGTGTATTCCAATGTGTGAATTCAGCTTAGCTTTATAGACGTGACTGAATTGACACTTGGGTGATAATCCACTATATATCCACTTCCAGGAAAGTTTGATTAACTTATCCGTTTGAATTTCCAACATAATTATTTAGCTTGATTATAAACAGAATTTTTTAGGACAAACAAAGAAGGAATTAAGCATGTAATTAAAAAGGAATGTTATTTTTTCTTTACAGAATAAAGGAATTTTAATTGAGACAACAGTTAAAATAATTTTAAAATATCAAACTTCAATTTTGACATATGACATTAGAAGGGACGGAGGAAACAAACAATTCCAATAGATAAAATAGAAACATTTCCAATATATATAGGGGGGAAAGTTATTAACAAAGAAATAAAAAAAAATTGTGATGAAATGAACTATATGGTTCTTGTGATAGGATGGTTTCTAATGTCTTTTTTTATAGTAATTTGATGAAGCAATACTTGGGCGATGTGTTGTACAGAAATTTTGTGTATTTGAGGGATTCAACTAAGTCAACTACGCTGGATTTTGTTGGTAGTTGAATCTTGCCGTACGGCAGAATGTAGGGTTTTTAATTAGAGGTTGTATTTGTCTCGGGTTATGAATAAAAAGGGATTACTTGACTCCTATGACATATTCTGCTATATCCAAGAACATAAAAAATTCATATATTGACTATTATGTCTAGTATCTGAACTTGTCTTCCTAGTCTGTAACATAATAGGTCCATTGAGAAAAGTTTTCGATGTCAAACAGTGATAACTTCTCAAAAAATTGAATAAATTAGGAACGTAAATTGTGTTTTATTTTCCATGTCAATCTGGTTGATTGTAAATTTCTTATTTATTTTAATTTATCCATTTCTTCTGTTACTTAAACATCTATGTGTCGTTTCAATTTTTTTAAGGAGAGTGATCGTTTTAGAAATTGGTTTTGTACAATAAAATTGCACAAAAAATTATTTAATTATCACGAGAGGTGGAAAATAAAGAGTAAATTTAAAATAAGATAAAAATGCGATAGAAAAATAAAGAAGAAAAGTTAGTGTTACAATATATCTTTACAAAAATACGTGATATAAAAAACATAATAACTCTAAGAAGTATAAATGAAAAAGTTGAAGAAGATGCACAAATTCAAAGAGAAAAACACTTCTCAAGTTATAGGGGAATAAACTCAACTATAAAAACATTTGCTACCACTGAGTTTCGAGGCAAAGGATAAATAAATATATATGCACGAATATCGGACACATTTTGGGTTTGAGTACCTATGTTTATTTATTATTTATAGTTGGAATAATTTAAACTTTTAAAATTATGTCCTATTTAAATAAATTTTTTCAAAATTATTTATTGAAGAACATAAAAAATATAAATAAAATAAATTTTCCCTAAAAGATAAATATAGATTATGCATATGAGAATATCAGTTTTCTAAAGAAGTTAAATCATTTAATTTCTATTAAAAACTAATTTAGTTTATGCATAAATTATAAAAAATATAAAATATAAATATAATATATATATAAATACGAGAATAAAAAAATATAGACAAAATCATTAGCTAATTACAAATTATTATACTATGATAAAATTATTAATTTATTAATTTTGATAATAATTATCTTATAAGCCATATTAAATCTATTTCTAATTGATTAATAAATTAAAAAAATACCTTTAAAAAATAAAATAAAATCTTTTACCAATGCACGTTCATGAATCTCCCTATAAATAAAAGATTTAATTATAATTTATCACAAAGTAAATGACAATTTATTATTAAAGTAAAATAAAAAGACAGGTTTGTTATCTTCCTCCTGTTTTTGAGATTAATTGTTTTAGCCAGAAATTAAAACATTTGGAACCCAGAATTTTTTTATATAGTTTATAATTTCTTGATACAATGATAAAGATAGATATAATACAAGTAAGAAAAATAGGAAATAAAAAATTTAACGTCATAGAAATAAAAAAAAAAGATAATACTATAAAATATATTGTTAATAATATATTATAGAAATAATATTGTTAGAATTTTGATGCCAGGTCGATGTAATAATCATATTAAAACAGGTCTTTTGCCATTTCATGAGTTCAGAAAACACAACACTTAACAATATTTGCAGAACTTTAATGAAAGGGAAGGTTTTGCTTTTCGATATGTACTTCCTTTATGGGCAGAGAAGTGGTCAAAATTCAAATATTGTATCCACTACAGAACACAGACGGAGTATAGAACACTCATTAATCCACAAGTGTTAATAAGGACGCATATTAGTAGGTCCAGGTATGATACAGTTATATTTATGCTTATACCATTGTTTGTGAAAATAATTTAGACTTGGATTTATTGTTACGTAGATAGCAATTTAGTCACTGACTCTTGTGAACTTGCAGTTTACAGATATCATTTAAAATTATAATAGCATAGCTTTGAACGTGACATCAAATAGAAAAAAATGTAACTGATAATTTCACATTCGTAGATACATATTCAAAAGATACTTATATATATAATAGTCGAATTCGTTATAAATACTTATACTTAGGTAAAATAAAATACATTCCACTCTTAATATATGTATTTTGACAAATAAATAAAATGCAAATGTTACTTTAATATTAGCATTCACTTAAAATTAATAAAATAAAAATATTAACTAAAAACCTGAATTACCATATAATTTAATTAAAAATATTTTAAAAATTTACATTTCTTAAGCAATTATAAATTATATATGAAATAAAATAAAGACTATTAGACAACAAACTTACAACCATGTTAAAGCCTTTTTTCTAAATAGTTAACTAGAATCAATACGCCCATTTAATGAACAAAAATCCTATTATTAAAGTTTTGTTTGAATGAAAATAAAGAAAAGCAAATAAAAAAATACGATAACAATATATGTTTTGTTTGATAAAAAATAAATTATAAAATATGATAACAAATTTAAGTTATTTTTCTATTATTTTCTTCATACATATAAAATGCAATGTAGATTCAAGGTCTAAGTGTTGAATGTTACACCAGAAATGGTCTTAATAATCCATTTGATGCTATTATATAAAAAAAAAATATTCCATTTCAAGCGGTCAAAAGTAAACAGTCAACAAAGGAAAAGATAGGAAGAATCAGATTGCTTGCTAGAAGTCCTTTAGCTAATATATATATATATTTATATAACACCGAAGAGAGAGAATGCAGTGAGTTACTGTTTTGTGCTCAGAATATCAGCAACAGTGACACTCCAACTGGTGTGGCTTTTCTACTAGAGAGAGAAGGTATCTAAAAAGTTTCAATTATTAGTACACTTTACTAACGGAAATTTTGTTGCATAAATTTTAATTAATTTGCTGAAAAATATACCTTTACTTTATCAAATTCATACTATTAAATTTTTCTTTCATTTCAAAACTATCATCACCTTCAATTTAAGTTATAATCTTGGGTTTTGAGAATATTTAATTTTAAATGAGTTTTAACTAAATTTAGTTAATTATTAAATAAATACAGTGAATTTGTTTCAAAAGTTTAGATTTTGAACTTTACTGCTATAAAAAATATTTTGCATAACCACGAAACATTCTGTAAGCAATTACAAATACGTAAAAACACGTAAACTCCACATTTTTACTTGAGGGATTTTTTTACTCTATAAATTTCATCTACACATGCATGAAATTGTATAAAGGGTCAGCACAATGTTGTTACAAAAGGTCCGTACTGGTTTACTGGTATTTTATATATTGAGACATAGCCGTTTGAAAACTTATCGTGACTTCGCAACATATTTAATAACTATGCTTGTCTACGAATATATTATTTTCCAAAAATATTTCTTTCTAAGATCAATAACTATACATGATAAGTGTAGAAATTTGTACTCTCAACCAATTAAAAATTATTCTTAATAAAAATAAAATTATTATATAAGTTTTAATATATTTTTTCAAAATTTATATTTAGAAGTTGAGGAAAACAAGTGATTTTCTTTTAAATAATTTAGACCAAACAATCACAAAAGAGTATTCCAAATTTATTTCTTTCACTTTCACTGTTATCGGCATTCAATGAAGAGAGGACAAGCTACAGAAACAAACTTCGTAGACAAATTGCAGCACCCTAATCCAATCTACCTTCAAATCTGCATTTTCTTATAATTTTCCTTTTCCAGTCTCCCAGAAAGTCATGAATCCCAGAAAAATCAATGCAAAGCTTAATAACCAGAAACAGAAAAACCACAAAAATGACAGCAGAACCATCTTTACCCTAAATCCAGGATCAAGTCCAGAATCTGACCAGTCAAAGACATCTTCGGTGCTAACAGCTAATTCCATAAATCATCATGTGATGATTTCACCAAAAAAAAAAAAAAAAGCAATTTTATTCAATTTTTATTATTTTTTAGAAAGAAAAGCAAGAACAAACAGGAACAAGAGAAAGAACCCTCTGGGATGCCCTAGATCCTAGAGTAAATAGTAGCAGCTCTTCCAGTTCCACATATACTAAATTAGCAACTTTTCTTGCTAGATCCGTTTACCCTTTCTGCTTGGGCCAGAGCAATGAAAGGGATTGGGTACTGAGATCCATATTTTTTAGCAGCAAAAATAATATAAAAATCTCAAATAGAAAAACACCCTCAGATATATATACCTATATATCTGCAACTTCAGAAACTACTGGATGTTCAAAGAATAAAAACGTTATTTTTTCTATCAGGAATCACTTATTTCAGAACAAAATATATCTATGGTGCGCTTTTTGGGCATTAAATTTTATACACTCTAGTTAGTTTTTATTTTTATCAGAAAAGGATAATTCTTATAGAAAGGGGGAACTAAGAAGAGAGAAAGAAGGGGAATAAGAAGAGAGAAAGAAATTATCATATCGCATAACCAAATTAAGGAAGAGGAAATATACCCGGATCCAGAAATCAGATATATTAGCAAATCCTAAAATATGCATATATGGTTAGGCAGATGAGAAGGTTGTTCTGAGGAGAAGCCCTAGGTAGGTAGGAAAATTGAACAGTGAGAGTGAGACATTAAGGCCTGAGAAACCCTAATGGCTATGGACAATGGAACATAATGGCGTGTCTTTGAATGATTGCACAAAGGGAAAACACCAAATAAGGGCTCAAATAGCAACAGGCAGTGCCGTCCTTGAGTGACAGAAAATGACATCTTCTTTTAGGCTTAAAGGATTATTATTAGGGCAACAAAATAATTGCACCAAGACCCAGACAGACAAGTGCCTTTATTTTCTGCAGCTTATCTAATCCTCAGTCCTCACCCTGTCTGTCATATTATGGTTTGCACGCTTCTTAAGATACCCATACCTTCAAATCAAGGGAGGCACCAAAAAGACTGATACTCACATGGGATACTCTAGTCATATATATTAGTAATACTAGAATTTCCGTCTTTGTAGTAGTGCATGGAATGTGATTCCAATCTCACTGCTGAAAAAGTAAATCAAATAAAACATAATGTACTGTACTCCATTGCTACACAAAGATCCAAACACACTGAATAGCCTTTCCATTCACAGAATTTTGATAATAATTTCCAAGCCGACACTTTTCTTCTAGCAATTACATTATGTAAAAATTAATTAACTAACTTTATCTCTATTATTGTTAGTAAAAAAAAAAAACTTTTGTGATTATTTTACTTTAAATTGTGGAACAATTTCATTTACCGGCCATGTGAAACCTGTCGTCTGACTAATTTTGAAACCAACATATGGATCCGGATGCAGATTTACTTCAGTTCATTTAATGAACTCTATTAATCTCAACTATTGATATATATTTTTAGTTAAACAAAATTAATATTCTAGTTTTTGTATTGCATGGTATAATATTTATTTTTTATATAATATAATTTTAATTCATAATTGTTTTAAAATTTATAAATTATATTGTAAATAAAATTTATAATAAATAAATAAAAATCATATTTAAATAAATATATTACATTTTAAATTTATAATAAACAATTAAAATTGTGATATAAGATTATTTTTAAAATTGAATTGAATAAACAATTAAAAATCTTAACTATACGAATTAAAATAAAAAAAATGTAGATATAGATTAGCTTTTGTATTGCATGGCATAATATTTTTTTATATAATATAATTCTCATTCATAATTGTTTTAAAATTTATAAATTCTATTATATTGTAAATAAAATTTATAATAAATAAATAAATATTATATTCAAATAAATATATTACATTTTAAATTTATAATAAATAATTAAAATTGTGATATAAGATTATTTTTTAAATTGAATCGAATGAACAATTTAAAAAATTAATATACGAATTAAAATAAAAAAATGAAGTTATAGATTATTGAAATAAATGTTGTGTCTAGTTCGAGAAATGCATCTCCAAGAGGATAAGAGCATTGCAAAGTAAGAGAAAAGAGTGACAGTTTTACTCTTCAAAATAGTAATTCTAACTTATAAATAAGAATAGATATAAATAAAAAAGAAAAGAAAAATGAATGTATTTCCACCCTTAGTTGTTCCGTATACATATACAAGTATAAACAAAAATTATATTAACTATTTTAAATATCACAAATAATATTATGCTTTTTCGTACTTCTTTTTACTTTACTTTGTTTGCCTTCAGGTAATACATTCTGTGTTTATTTTCTAAACCAATTAGACCTGCTACGCTGACAATATTGAAAAAAAGTGGGTATTTCTTACATCTATTTTTTAAAAAATGAAAAAGAAAGCACAATTGTATTATATATTTCATGTTTAATTTAATATCTAATGAGAAAAATAGGTACCTACTCTTCTTCAATATTACTCTAAATAGAAATCTTCTGTTAATTAAAAATCTTTCCATTATCCTTTTATTCAATTGCTGCCTTTTTCTATGAAAACTTTTTATTAATTTGAAATATTTATATATTTTTCAATGTTTCTTCTATACACGCTATTCAAAACCCTAAGACATAATTTGAGAATTCGTTGATTTTAAAGCCAAGTCTAATTTAAAAACTATAATATTTTATTAAACAAATTCAATCTAACATATTGGATACTTTTTAAAAATACAAATGTTACTATTAGATTACATAACAATGTTTGATATGCCTTTTTTATATAGTGAGTTAAAATCAAATATTCCATGAATGTTTTAATTAATAAAAATAATTTACATATATGGAGTTATTGAATAAAATAAATTTCATCAAAAATTATTTTTGAAATAATTTGATTTTTTATATAATTTTTAATAAAAACGCATCTATATAAATAAATTTTACATTTATGCAATTCATGTAAGACACCATTAAAAAAATGTATATGTTCATAAATAAAGTAAAGACCGTTAATTACTAGTGGCCCCAAACATGCGAGAGTGCGACATGTACTGCCACTACAGAAATATGGGATGCAAAGAAAAACGAGCAGATACCACGAAACATTATGCTATGGCTATTCCAAAACCGAATAGTTCTGATTCCCTCCATTTACTTACTTTTCCATTAATGGCGACTTGCTATAGTATACTTTCACAAATACTGCATCTAAACACATTAATCCATAAAGTATGAATTAGAATGGATAAACATATTTATTTTGGTTTAACCTGAAGAACCCTAATCGATACAAGTATCTGATTTTATTTTTTCAATTCAACAACGTTGAATTTGTCTTCTAAAATTTGAGGTAAAACAACTCTACTTACTATTTTGATCAAATTAGTTGAAAAATTAATTGAAAACTATAAACCTAGTTGGTAACAAAAACTTAACTAGAAATTAAAAAGTTAATTTATTAAATAATAATTGTTTAACAAATTTACCTATTAAAGTAAATGAAATGTAAATTAACATATTTATGTAATATTTTTATATAAATTTAATTTATAAAAATATATTTGAAAACATATATAATTTTAATTTTTAATTAACTTTAATGATTTGTAATTTTTATTTATAAATTAATAATTTTAATTCTACTTTTATTTTTAATTATTATATTTTTTATTATTCATCTTATATCATGTCTAAATATTATTAAATTAATTGAAATTAAAATTAAAATAACATTTAAATAGATATTATATTTTTATTAATTAGTGTAATGGCTAAAATATCTTAAAATATAAGTTAAAATAAAATAAAGATTATAAATAATATAATAATTAACATAAATATTATAATATAAACATATTTAAATATAATAATAATAATAATAAATTATTAGCTTTCATTAT
>JAMLFT010005734.1:0-17042 GCA_026544285.1 Pachyrhizus erosus
AAGAAATATCTTATTTTTCAATGACCAAATTCGTATTTAAATTTTTATTTATTATAAATTTTAGTTATATAAAATAAATATTTACTTTGCATAATGTACAAATTAATATATTAGTTAATAATTTTATATTGTATGTAAATTTTATAAATTTAATTATTAAATTATAAACACGTATTTTTTATTTTATTTCAAATTTTATAAAAAATTATACAATAATAGAAATATTATCAAATTATTTATATTTTTACATATTTTAAAAGTAAAAATTACGTCAATATAAAACTTTAGAGATATGATGTGTTTGCGTGTCTTTGTTTTCAATTTTAAATCTAAATATCTTTAATATTTTATGAGATTGTTTTTTCTTTATCATATATTCACCTTGCACATATAGTGGGTGGGTGTGGGTGTGCATGTGTTAGATACTCCTTAGCAAAGTTTTAATGTTAAATTGTATTCAGGATATTCCCTCAGCAAAGTTTAATGTTCATGTTAACGGAAATATTAAATATTACTTATTTTTGTCTTTAGGATATTCCGAAGCAAAGTTTACCTTATATTACTTTGAATGAATGCATGCATGTCCAGTCCAGGCAAAGATGAACTGAGTAATGGGTTTCTTACAAATGTCTTTATACAATGACAAAGATTATCCTTCCTGCATAAACATGCGTTTGTACCCCATGATTTGATGGCAATTACAATTTCATACACACAAAGAAAAAAGCTAACAAATAAAGTGTAACATCTCTTTCTCTTGCATGGTTCCACAGAGTACAGCTCAATCTATGGAGACAAAAAAAGCAAACGAATGAGTGTTGGCTATGATTGGATTGATGCTCTCAAATAGCATGCTGCCAAACACATAAATATTATTGTCTTTCCTGTTCCCACTATAACTTTAGCTTTTCTCTCACAAGCAACCTACTTGTTTTTCCACCTTAAATATTATTACAGAATTTTTTTAGAATTGCTTGAATGATTAAAATATAAATTAAAATCACTAAGCATCATTTGACTATAGATGTGTTTGATGTTTCAGTCCTCTTGACTGAGTTAGAAGTACAGGTGAAGGAGGTGTGATCAAATATATACAACAAAAAGGGACTTTTTATGTCCTTTCCTTCTGTATTTTTTCTTCAAAATTGTGTAGGTAAATCTTATATGATTATATTATATGCATATATTTTTTCACTAACTGCTTAGTTGGTTCTCCAAGTGCTTGTTGTCAAACAATATGCACCCTTTACAGGACTGCATGGGGATTACACTATTTTGCTATCAAGATGTTGGTGACCACTGACAAAGTGTGGAGCCACAAAAGAATGAAGCTCACGAGGAGCTACGGTGTCATTGGTCACTAATGTGCTACACAGCCTACGCAATACTGGAGTATTAAAAATTTATAAAGATCTTTCTGGAGAAATACGAAATAGATCTTTAGTAATGGACATAATAAAACCTAGAAGTGATGGTCCTCTTAAATTTGTTACAATTTCTTGTACTGTTTTCCTTCTCTTTTGTGCCAAAATTTACGAGCCAGGATGGCACAGTACTGATGACTACAAAATTTGTCGTTTATAAGGTTATTGTCACCTTTTTAAGTGCCTCAATTATTAAACTCCCTTCTCAGTTCTCTCCAAAACAAAAACCCCTTCTGGTTTCTTCAGCAAGTGTTCCTCTCTAGCTCAAATTAAGATCATGCATTATCTTCTCTCTTTATCTAGATTACTGTATAATGATGAATTAAGGGTTTAGATTTTGCAGGATATTGACCAGAAGAAAAGTTGGCTTGAAAATTTGAAATTCCTCTATTCATTCTTCCTCGCCCCTTTCCCTATAATTAGTTTTGCCAACATGTTAGTAGTGTCTTGTCCAATAAAATTAGAAGTATCATCACTATTTTACAATATTCAGCTTTTCAAAATAATTAGAAATGGAAAAGAACATAAAATCTTATTATAATTAGAAGGTATTTTGAATAGATCCTCATTAGATCATTTGCTTCTTTTTAAAAAAAAAAATTATTATTGTACACAACTACATAAATTAGATTATTTTAAAAAAATTATTAAATTATTTATATCAGAATGAATTTTTTTTTAATCTATAACATACTGACTCATTGTCTAACGCATTTCTTTTTATTAATGTTCTTGTAAGTGTATACTATCATTTATTTGACACTTACAAGAACATATACTTTGGACAATGAGGTATACTTTTTATTAATGTTCTTGGATTTTAGGAGAGTATCCTTCGTTGGGATAATCTTACAAAATGAGGTATACTTTTTCATTTCAAGAAAATAAAACATATATTATATAAGGTCCACTAGCTATTTATTGTGGGTCATAAGGTCCACTACCTTAAACACATAATCGGACAAGGAAATTTCATACACAAGCCTTAGGTCCACACTACCTTACAAGGCACTCACAATCCACGCGCACCACCGGTGGCCAGTGCAAATAGGGAAGAATATTCTAATAAAACTGAGATATGTTATGTGTGTGTGAGTATGTATGTATATGTAAATGTTTGGATATTAAATTGTCTATTATACATATTTAATGGAAGTTATTTATTATTGAGAAGAATATTCGTGTCATTTGTTTGAATATTGATGACAACAATACAATACACTTTAGGTTCTGTCCATACAGTTATTTATTATTGAAAAGGGCATTCATGTGTCATCATTTCATTTGAATATTGATGGCAATAATACAATACACTTTATCTAAGTTCTGTCGCGTTTCCAGAGAGTGTCTCATTTTCAACTTATTACAATGTAAATCAGTAGAGTCGATTTGGCAGGAAAGTTAGAATGAATGTACAAAGCCTTATATTTGATTTTTATTGATATTATTATATATTAAAGAAAACATATTATTATGTGTATCTAAGTATTTTGTATTTTGTCTAAACTTTTAAACATATAAATATACATATGAAATATAGAAAATGAAAATTTAGAATTACTTTAAAAAATATTTATTGGTAATTCAAAATACTTTGACTAAAATATAAATCTTCAACCTTTTTAATTTTACAAATTAAAACTTAAAAAATAATTAAATTAATAAAATATTATTCAATAGTGTTTTAAATATATTTTATTATATTGGATATTATTTAAAGAATTAAATATCAATTAAAATAATTGAGAAAAGTAAAAGTGTCATTTGATTGAACAACTAATTAAAAAAATTAATATGAAAGTCACAAAACACATGTCATGAGAATACATAAGTACACATTAATACAAAAATATACAGTTGATGATTTATGATTTTTCCCTTCCATGCAATGCATGTAGATGCTATACCCTATATCATGCAAAAGATCATCATCTTTAATTGAAGGTTTTTCTTTCCGAGTATTCAAATAATCATAGTATTGAAAATGATACCGGACTTACTTGTCTGATTGTTATAGCCGAAATCTGCTCTGTCGATCAGTTTATTAACATTAAAAAATTGGATAATTTAATTTAGAATTAATTAATAATCAGTCAAATTAATTTAAAATTAATAAAAGAAATCGGTATAAAAAATAGTTTGAATCATTTTAAAAAAAAATAAATTTAATCCATAATATTTTTAAAATATAAATAAGAACATATTTAATTAAAATTAAAATAAATATAAATTATATTATCTGTTAATATTAATTTTTATCTTATGAAACATATAATTTAGTCATTTATATTAATTTATGCTTTTTATCTTAATTATTTATTATATTAATTTATCATTTTTATTTTTATTTTATTTGTGAATTTGTTATTGATAATGAATATTATTACATTTTATTAATTTAAACCTAATATTAGGATATATTTAATTTAAACTTATATTTATTTAATATTATTTTATATATTATTTAATTATTATTTTATTAATATTAGTTTCAACACAGTTTAATAATCATTAAACTATTTAATTTTAAAGTTTGAATTATAATTTTAATTTCTTTATTTTTAAAAAAATAATTTCTATCTTTATTTTTAATTATTTTAGTCCTTCTATTTTTAAAATTAAAGATTTTAATTTTTTTTCATTTCGAATTGGTCAATGATAATGCCATTAATAGTCCATGTAAAAAATTTAATAATAAGATTAAAATGGTCAATTTTTAAAAATAAAATGATTGAAATAACTAAAAACAAGGAACGATCAGAATAAAATTTTCTGAAAAATAAGATGATAAAAAATTTGAGTATACTGTGGAATTGAATTACCGAAAAGATCGGTAATAATATAATGCAGATGACGTGTCTTTCCATTGGCATTCCCCTTCCAAATAAAGAAGGACCAAAATTCTATTGTGTGAAAAAGAAAAGAGGGAATACGTTTAAACAGAATGTTCAAAAAGAAAAAGTATATACTATCAGTTTATGTAATTATGGAATCGTAATCCTTTTCCAAACGGCAACGATTACTAAAACAGATTACAAGGTTAATTACGTGTTTGGAATAAATCAAAGAAAATAAAGAAAATAGAGAAGAAAAACATATGAATAATAATGTATTTTTTTATTGTTTTATTGAAGAGGAAAGGCTGAAAAACAAAAGAGAGAAAACTTCACTTTTAAAACGAAAATTCAATTTTCTTTTATTTTCCTTTAATTCAAATTAAAAAAAATTCTTCAATTTTTCATTTGCTGTTCCAAATACAACTTAAGTTTCACAAAAGCTTTATCAGGATATGAAGGACAAAAAGAAAATAAAAGTATAATATAAAGAATTTAATTATAATTCATTAATATTATAAAATAAATTTTACATAATCATTCAATCATATACTGTTTGTTATGTATGATAAATTGGTTAATTTTTATAATAATTATCTTAAATTTCATACTTAAAATAATTTTTATATAAATTTAATTAATTTTAGGATTTTAGAAAATGTTAATTTTAGTTTTTATAAATTTTATTTTTCAGAAAAAAATAGTTTTTACCACTTATTGATGCATAACACGCATTTAGAAATAGTACTTCATGTGTCATTTAATTTATATATGTGTGTCATTTATAAATTAAATTATTTTGATTGATTGTCTATTATTTGTTAAACCGGTAAAATCTCATATTTTGAAAATTTGAAACTTGATCCTTTTGTTTGTGATAACTTACACTTCATTGCTTCATATGTATCCCTCCACCACCCTTTCAGTTTGTTTTTTTTTATCATTGTTGATATCTTAAGCAGTTTTTCCTTTTCTTAATCTTTTTATAACTTTTTCTTACAATTTAATTTGATGTGTGTGAGAGAGAATGAGTATTTTTATTATTCCTCACAATTTATGTAGAGTGAGAACATGGTGAGACAAATACAAATGTCTTGTCGCCATTGATACCATCTTCCCAGTTAAAAACATGTGTAGATATGAACCTGAAATCATTAACTTGTTTTTATCAATGGATGTGTAGCTCGATGCATCTACATTTGTTAGCATGTTGCCTATATATGTTTTGGTTGTAGAACTCCAATATTCACCAAGGACATCCAATGTAGTGAAGCCAATTATTGATGGAAATGGTGTTGTGATATCATGGACAATGTCATTGACAACTTATTCACGTAATGGACATTGTGAAGAGATTGTGGTTGTGCTTAAGCAATTAGGATGATATTAATAAGGTTCATAATAGAATTAGAAGAGTTATATTAAAGATAACACTGGATTATAGAACATTGTATAACATAAAATTTTGATTACATCAAGTTTTCTTTAAAAAAAAATAAAAATCTACAAGATAAAAATATGGAGAAAGCATCCTTAAGCTCCAAAACATTGAAGATACCAATGATTATAAGGCTTTTCCAACTTCAGCAATATCTGTAACTAACATCAAAAGTGCTGATAGGTTGAGTGTGAACGAACCTTGTTAATTAAAGCATATTGGGTAATTAAGTGTGCTTCAATATTTTGTTTTTAAGAAAAGTGTACTTCATTATTGTTAAAATCAAAAGTTTGTAGATTTATAATATTAATTGAAAGAAAGAAAAAGTCAAGAATTAAGAAAAGAAAAGTAACAATAATTATTGATTGTGATAAAGATTCGAGAAAAAAATAACAAATGATGTTATTCAAGGTTTTTAACTTGTGTTTGACCACCTTTTATTCTAAACATAACACTTTGTGTCGTTAATTTTACATTTCTTAATTATTATACATATCACCTTTTTCCTTTTTATATTTTCATTATCTAAAGAATAATGCTATTCGTCATGAAAGAATTTGGTACAAAATATGGATCAATGTTCTTTTTTTAAAAAAATAATATTAATTAAAAACAAGTTAAAAAGATATAAATGAATTTTGATAGAAATGATCATTTTATGTAATTACACGAAAACCACTTTCATAATAAATAGCATTTTCCTCATCTAAAATGACACAAACCTAGTATTATTTATACTCCATCTCCATTATTATTTAAACTATTTCTGTCTATTTTCTTCATTTTCTCTACACTCTGTCTCCATCAAACATCAATAACCAACAAGAAGAAAACAGTATTATTTAAATTAAGTTTTAATTAAATTATCATATTATTATTCTTTTACGAGGATAAATAGTACTCTTTTTGTCTGTTGTTGTCTTAAATTTTTTTATATAAATAAAAAATTATTTAATAAATAAAAATAAATTTTTATCAAATTAACTTTAATCTTAATTAATTTTACTAAATATGATTAAAAAATAATAATATTATTAAAATAAATATGTTAAAGATATAAATAAAAAAAATAATTAATACTATATTAAAAGTTTAAAATAACAATTATTTTAAAATAATTTTTTTCTTATACAAAAATTAAAATAGGATAAAAAAAAAGTATTATAAAAGGATAAAATCAACGTAAAACATGATTGGCTAGCAGCTAAAAATTGACCTAAATCATAGAGTGCTTCGTAGAGGTGCTTAAAGCACGAAAAAGAGAAAAAAAAAAAAAAAAACACTTTGTTTCATCTAGATTTCAACATAAAATGATTGGATTAATTACATTTTTATTTCATTAATTATTTATTTTATCCAATTTTGATGCACTATTAATGAAATCTCATTATCTAAAAAAAATACTTAATTTAGTCCTTTTTATACATTTTTGTCATTAATATCTATAATTAATGGTGGTTAAAACTGTCAGCAAAATAATGAAAATGATTATATATATTGAGACTCTTTTAAAAACAATAGAACAATTATTAATTAATAGTATGACAAAATTGAATAAAATAATAAATAATAATATTAAAAATATAATTAGGTCAAAATGATATTATATTTCTAAAAATTAACAGCCTCCCTTACTCATAGACACAAGTAGATCTCACTTTTCCAGCACCATGCAACCAACCAGTTGAATCATAACAGCCACTAGGGGCAGGGGCATACTAAGTTTTTTCAACTTTGGTTCATAGTAGGGATCTTGATGTAGTTCAAGAAGACAAAATATCCTCTCTGTTTCCTTTATTCTCCATTTCTTATATTATTAAGTTTTTGAGAAAACAAATGTTATTTTTCATAAAATGTCTATCATCTTCATTTTATTTATTTATTTTCAAAAACTTATGAAATAAAGGAAATGGAAAAAAAAAATACAGAGAGAGGATCCATTCTGGTTCAAGGATACATTATCGAAACTTATTTCCGGAATCAATATTTTATTTTCATGTTTTGGAAATTTCTTTCTAAAAAAGGTAATTTTGAGAAGAAGAAAAAATACCAAGGGAGGCAAGTTATGTAGGTTAATCATTATCATCATTTCTATTATTTTCATGATCGTTCTCATTCATTTCATCTAATGGTGTAGGTATTGGACAAAAACAATAAAGTGGATAAATTTGTTACAAACATTGGTGGGTTGAAAAAAGAAAAATAGATTTAAAAAAACATGTTTTTAAATTCATATAGGAAACATGAGAACAAATGATTCAAGTAAGCCATCAATATGTTTAGGGACTTATGCTACATGAATGAGTGTAAGAATTGATCCATAAGGTAGGTTTCATCCATGAGTTCTTATGACAACATTGGTTTATTGTTGAAGGCATAAACTAAACCACAAACTTTTCCTTTTCCACAAGGAGAGGTCATAGTCACATTCCAAGATGTTGCCTTAGAACTTGGATTTTCCAGTAATGTCTTGGCGTTAATTGGCTCAATCGTTGCTTAGTAGGACCTAATTTGTGCAGTAGATGTAGTGTTACCAAAAGAATGCATGGAAAAATTCAGTATTAATACAAATTGATCTAAATATACGTTTTGAGAACTTCCTATATATGCAACAATATTATTCAATGAGCTATAACTCATTGTGAGAATAATTTGGAGAATTTCATTGCAAGATATGTCAAATTCTTGAGTTCCCTCGATATATTCACTTTTGTTAGAATATTTTTATTTATAGAAATAAATTATAGCTGAATAACAATATATTATAACTGGCTTAGAAATAAGTTAACTTGCATATGGAAACAAATTTTCAACATCAAGTACCATTTTTAGGATATGATCTAGAACATTCACTTTTGCATATTCCTTTTGTTTTTTCGTTTTTTGTTTTTTTACTTAATCCCATTAATGTTCGTCGTCCATTTATCCACCTCATTATCATTATACAACCATTCACCAATGACATCAAATTATTGTCCTACAATACTTGTTCAATTAAATGAAATGAACAATGATGATAAATTCGCAATGTAAATAAAAATAATGAAAATAATTATATCAATGATGATAATGAGGAAGAACATATGTTACTACATATTGCACAAGACGTTTGACCTATAACAAAAGAGGTAAACTAAACATTAGAGATTAGTATGCAAATCAACTTGATATAGATTCTATTTGAATGAATTTTTTTTATAAATTTTTATAGGAAAAGAAAATAATAAATATTTATAAAAAAATAATAAGATAAATTTATTAAATTTCTTCCACAAGTTAAAATTAACTTAAATATTGTAATTTTTAAAAAAGTTATTAGAAACTAATTTTACTTAATTTTAGATGCCTTTTATTAAAATTTTGACACTCTTTCATTCTTAATTTATTTTGTTTTATTCTCTTTGGTTCTAAAAATTTAATATATTAATTTAATCTAAATTGAAATTCAATCATTTAAATTTTGAATGCTTTTAAATAAAATTTTGTTATTTTATAAGTCAATGAAAAGAAGAGAAAATGATTGAATTCACTCAAGTGAGAAAATTCGTTTTTGTGAATTTTATCGAACATTGGAGAACTTTATCTCAATTTCGCTCGAGTGATGAAATTTTGCTCAAGTGAAAGTGTTCAAATTTTATTTTATTGTTTTAAAAGTCAAATGATATAAATAAGAAAAAAAATATTTTCTTTTAAGGCAGAAAGGGTTAAACCAAAGAAAGGAGCAGTTGTTTCTCTCCTCCATTGGATAACTCTAATATTGAAGATCCGAAAGAATTTTCGAGATTCTAGGAACAGAAGAACGGTGATCTTAACTTAGGACTTCAATATCTTCTCATCTTTTGTGAATTAGCTCTCATGAAAATAAGTTATTGATATATTTTCTTTGAAGTTTGATGTAATATACTAAATTTTAATGTAACTCTAGATTTTCATGTACATAATTTATTCTCTTCTATTTATTAGTATTTATTTATGCTTTTAATACTTTTTACATATCGTTTATAAAATGATTTTTGATTTGAAATCTTATTGGAAAAAATTTTCTAAATCTTGTTTAAAATTAAACACCCAATGGTTGAGATTGTTAGAAATAGAATACCAAACATTAGTCTTTATGGATACTCTTAATACAAGTTCACATCTTAAATATGCAAGAAATTAATATTTACAAAAGTAATTTAAAATCTCAATATTAAGAAATTAACTAAGTGATTATAATCCTAGATAATATCATAGAAAAAGAATAAGGTTACAAAGAAAAAAAGTTAGATAAAATTTAATCTTAATTTTTAATCATTAATATATATCTTAATCTTAGTTATTACTCTATTTATGAATTTTATTTTCATTTACTTTTTATTCCCAAACAAACCAACCAATGAACTATTGTGAATATTATTATAAATAAAACTAAATTTCTTAAATAATATAATTGTAACTTAATCAAATATTAATCAAATACCTAAATAGATGATTTTATACTCATAATTGATTACAAGTAACTTTGGTACATTTATTAAACCATCAACAAAAGTTAAATGAAAATAATTTCTATAAAAACTAGATGTATTTTAATTTTAGTTTATAAGAGAAATTTAATTGATTTTACCAAATTAATTTTTACACATAGAAGTTCTTATAAAAAGGTATATCTAAACAAAATCCTAGTACATATTATTTGCTTGCTTAAGCCTAGAACTATTAGATCCATTTGCATGGTTTCGCATTTAAATAAGTGTATATTTTTAGTAAGCATGCACAAGTCTGAGATTAGATGGACCAACCAACATATGTTCTTTTATTTTACTTACATAGAATTTAATTTTTGTAACATGAGGAGAATGTAGTCATAGATATACGCACAAATCCATCTCTTTAAAACAAATAGCACTTACATTAGATTTGTGTGTATCTTTCTATAACTGAAGTTGCCAATACTACTACAAGTATTGAAGAGGATACACCCTCCATTATGAGACATCTTACTAAGATGTTTGACATTTTATATATTTCTTTTCATATTTTATATTAAAATTTAATTCTCATATTTTAGAAATGCAAAATCTTTTACAATATTCATCAAAATCATTCTATATGTGAATTTGAAAATAATTATTATAAGAATCGACAATTTCACTGTACATAATAATCTATAATAGAGTGAGAATTAAGAGTGCACGTTCTAAATAAATTCTTTATATCATGTTATCTTCTTTTTTTTTCTTAAGTGTTACAAAATTATCAAGTTATTTAAACGTTCAAATCACTAGACATTGGACCAATTAAAGAAAACGAATTATTAAAAAAGCTTACAAAAATTACATGAAATTGAAAAACAATAAAATTTAATATAAATTATAAAAAAAAACATGTAACTTGGATGTGCTGAGAAATTAGATTTTCTAAAAGTAAGTTCTTTGGGTAAAACAAAAGAAAAAGAAAAGAAAACGTCCACTAACTCTTGTACAACTTATTTACGAAATTGAAAAGAAAAATCAAAATTATATGCAGTATCCTTTATATACAGTTTGTTTAAAATTTAAAAAACTTGTAAAAGGTCATAACTCGTATGCATTACCTACTTTTGAAATTAAAAAAAAAAAAGTCTCATCTAAATTTTACGAATTTTACAAAACTTTAAAATATTTTTTAATTATATTTCATGTTTACTTATTAAATTAAAAATATTAATAATGTTAATAATAAAACTAATTAATAATTATAAAGTGACATAAAAAATACATGTTTATATATCTTTTTATTTTGAAGAGAAAATATTTTTTAAGGTAAGTATAATTTTATATTTTTAATTAATTTTGAATTCTTATAATTTTTATTTAAAGACCAATTATTTTATTTAAGATTAAAATAATTAAAGTAAATAATCTAATATTTGTAAAATTATAATATGATATTAAACGAGGCAATAAATGATAAACCTTACTAAAATAATTAGGAAAAAAATTAAAAAAAAATATAATGTTTTAATTTTAATTGCAAAAAATAAAATAAAATCGTGAAAAAAAAGTAAAGAATCAAATTAAAAAATAAATAAACTAGACGAAAATTATAATTTATCCATAAACGAATTACTCTACCTATAATACTAAATTCTTACATTAAAAGCACTATGGATCAATCTAGTGATAAGAATTAGAATAAATACATAAGATTGAATGAGCGAACCTCATTCCCACCATTGTAAAAAAGAATTAAAAAAAAAATCTTACACTAATAGTGACCCATTTGAAGTTCGGATTATTCACTATACTGTTCACTACTATTAGTTTCTAAAACCATCTCATTACACTCACTGATTTCGAATCCATACTTTATCTAACCCCAAACTTCAATTATACAAATTAGGTTAGAAGCCATTTCTCGGCTGATTAATTATTTATTATTGAAGAAAAAAATTAACCAATAAAGATGACAATCTAAAAACATCCTCAAAATCATCTATGAGGAAAAGAGAGAGAGCATAGTTTCTCATCTTTTTTTTTAAAAAAATGTAACATGATTTATCCGTTGTTAGATAAACTTGATTTTCCAAACATTTGTTTAGACTTTAGAGAGTCCATTCTTTAATTTCTAGACAAAGATAACCCAAAAATAATAACAGGGTGTGATTAACAATTGACGAGTTAGCCAACATGGCCTTTGAGTTAGCTAAAATAATCCCAATTCAGAGTCAGAAAAGAAAACTCAAATTACATTCATCTACACCTATTGGGCCTACACATTTCTTACAAGCCCATAAAACTATAAATCTGAATAAGATAACCCAAAAATCTACATATAAATGTTCGAAAAAAAAAGTTTTTTTTTTTTTTCTTGACAAAGCAGACACTTCGATTATCTTTTGCCCTTTTTTTATTTTAATTATTATTTAGGTCTCCACTCACTCACACTGCGACGAGAAAAAGATCATCATGAATCATGAGAGAGAGAAAGAAAAGAAAGTGCAGGTGCAGGTGCTCAATAAGTACAAGAGATGCACCTGATCAGGCCACTCTCGTTGCAAGTCGCACACGTCTTGAACCCACCTTTCTCCGCGTACACCTTGCGCGCACCGGAACACTCCCCGCAGAGAACGAACCTATGATCGTCGCACACACGGCACACGCGGAGGTGCGCATCTGCTACTGGTAGGCCTTCCAGTAGCTTCCTGAGCTCGCCACTCTCGTGCAGCCACCTAACCTCCTCGGCCCCACCCACGTACCTACCGTTGATGAACACACGAGGCAGGGTCAACCCGGTCTTGCGACCCGTTACCCGACGGAGCTCCGTGAGAAAACCCGAGTCCATGGACACGTCACGCTCGTCCAGTGCGACGCGGAACCCGCGCAGAATGGAACGCACCGTTTTGCAGTCCTCGAACGTAGTGCGAACCACGCGCAGGCTCGTCAAGTAGACCACAACGCGCTGCTCCGAGCGGGGAATGGACGGGGGAGGGTGCAGTTGGGCGGCGCGTGGGATTTCGTCGAATGAGCGTGGGGTGAGTTTCGAGTGAGTTGACCAGGCGCGGAGGAGCGAGTTGGCGAGTGTGACTCGTTGGAAGATAGAAGGTTTGGTTTTTGTGGTGGATGGTTCATCTAAGAAAAGGGTTTGAATATCTTTGAAGGAAGAACATGAGAAGGAAGATGAACGGGGTTTGTTCCAAGGTTGCAACATTGAAAGTAGAAACTAAAATAGACAAAGTTTTTTTCTTTTTTTTTTTAGAGTTTGAACTTTTAAGTGGAAAGGTGGGGTTTTAGGAGGAAGAAAGAAATGGGGGGTATTGGATTTTGTTTTGATTGTTTGTTTGGGATAAAGGGTAAGATTTAGTTGTTCAAAGTTTGGATTTTGGTGATCGAGGAAGGAGATGGAGAAGTGGGAGATTTAGCATTTTGTTGTTTAGGAGAGAGAGAGAGAGAGAGAGAGAGAGAGAGAGAGAGAGAGAGAGAGAGAGAGAGAGAGAGATGAAGGGGTAAGGAGTGAGTGAAAGAGGAAATAGTGTGTAAACGGGGGAAGAGTGAAGAGGGAGATTGTGGTGGTGGTTAAGGTTGTTGAGGGGTTGGTTTATTTTGCTTTTAGGGGAGGTTTGAGAGGGAAAAGGGAATGGATTGGGAGAGATTGAGATGGGTCTCATTAAAGTTCGTATAAATATGAGGTAATTAGTGACTATTCTCGTTTTAGAAGAATGAAAAACAAAAGTATATTCTAATTACAGTGGGCACCTGTTACAGAAGCAGTTATGTCTTTGTCACCTTAATAAGTACACGTATTGGTTTGGCAGAGTGAAGGAGCTTCCATTTATTGCCGCGTCTCTCTATCACCGTCTGAGAAGTTTATATTATAGGATACAACTTACATATAAAATAATTTTAAGTGTTGTTTTTAATTAAAATTAAAGTTTTATTTCAATGATTGGTATAATTTTTTAATGTAAGTTTTTTATATGTAAATTATTGAAGAGGAATTCTAATTCTAATTAAGAAATAGTACAATTATATTTATGGTTTGTCATAATGCTATTACCCTCACTTGGATACTAATAGAATGGATAATCTTTTAACCATGATAAAATGGGGCAACCAACGTCGTACACCTTTTTGGATTGGAGTCATGAGTATTCCTACAGCCAAAACAATGAGATTAATGTCTTGAAGAAGTAGAATATAAGTTAATGTCTCAGAAAAGTAGAATATCAATTCTACATCCCAAGTGTTATTCTATTTTTATAATCCGAAATCGTCTATTGCGATATACTATCATCGACAGTTTTTAACTAATTAGTAGTTTGATATGCAAATCTCTGTGTATAAAAGTATACTTATTAGAAGAAATTAATTCTTTAAATAAACTTTTGTATCTCTTTATATCAGTTTTTATTTCACAACTAAGAAATTATCTTGGACAACAAATGTTTTCTTCTTTAATTTTCAATTGTATTTTCAAGGTACATACATTACATATGTGAAAAAATATAAAACAAGTGAAAGATAAAAATATTTATATATAATGTTAATTTTTAAATATGTAAATATTAAATCTATTATAAAATCAACGTGCGAATTCTTTCCCACTAATAAATTTGTAATAATAAAAAGTACAACTTAACTACTGTAGTTCAAATAACAAAATAGGTTGAGTTTGTGAGACAAGATCTTAATCCGGTTCTTACATACTACATCTCTAAAAAGGGATTAAGAATTTTAAGTATAATTAAGCTCGGGAATTAATCATATAACCGATTCAAAGGCCTAAAATCTGTTAGAAGAGCCTCCTAATGGTGATTAAAAAATTGGTACAAGAGGTCCCTGCAGCATGTACGAAGACGGGATTAACCATTGAATTTGATTACAAGATTTTTAAAATGTAAAACAATAATATAAATGTAAGCAGAATTATAGAAAGAAATTAAAATAAAAAAAGAAAATGCTAATAAAAAATTAGGAATTGCGGCACGGTGAAGTGAAATTGGTCATAAAGGATAGTTCATCAATACTCGAGAATGACTTGGGAGGGTGATGTTTTGAAGCTACAAAGCCCATTGCTCATTGATGGCACAGATCAACACTTGCTTGCATCATCCTCTCTACCAGCAGACACTGGCAGCTCAACTAACACCAATTAGGACAGCATTGATGCTTCTTTTTGTTATTATATCTTTTTTACTATTGTAAGTTTGAATAAGAGAACTTGTCAAAAAATAAGTTTGAATAAGAGAAAATAAATGAGTGAGTACTAAGTAGTATACATAACATCATGTAAGAGGTTTATTGATTAACAAAGTTAAATATTTAAAAAAAGTAGAGTAGATGATAGTCTTATTCAATCGAAGCATAATTACTTTCCTAAAAGATACATATTCCCTCTTAACAAAAATAATGTATTGGACTGTAAAAGGGCAACATAATTCTTCATGTGACCACTTTGGGACATATGCAATTATAACTAGATCAAGGAAGGAGGCATGCTTGAAAGTACATCATCAATGGCTTCCAAAAGCTAAAGGTTTTAATCCACAAACACCAAGTTGGTGGATACTGAAAAGTTTCACATGGTAAGAAAAAGTGGAAGGGAGGGAAGGATCCAAGATGGTTAACACTCTAAGACCTAAATCCAAACCACATGCCATGTTGTGACTTATCTAACATTGAACAATCTAGATGCCCCTCTTTTCTTTTTTTTTCGACTCATGTGAACCAATATTGGGTTTTTCTTGATTAGGATGCAGCATTTCTTTCCATCACACAATTCTAGCCTTTGACTCAGTGATTTATTACTCCGACTGCTCAGGCACCCTTATGGTTTGACATTTAAATAAACATTTCACACTCACTATCAGATTAGTACTCAGAACCTTGAGAAAATCTGTCTCGCACTATTGACTACACCCTGGTTTGGTATTGTCATCACAGGTTGGCTGCCAGTGGAATTTATAAGATTCCATCGCATCATTTTTTTAAATGAATAACGATGACCCTGACTCAAAACAATAAAAACAAAAATTAGTTGTGATTATACCATCAATGACAAACAATATGTTTAGATTCACCTAGGGTTATTTGTATTTACATTCATGTTGAAATACCACTAAATATATTTTTTTTTAAAAATATTCATTTACTTGATTTTATGTTAAGAAAAATAATCAAATTTAAAATTGATTTACGATAAGATTAGGAGATGCAAGCTAGGTCGATAACCCCGAAGGTGATTGTGACTAAGTTTCTATTGATCACTGAGAAGGCAAAGATGATCACACCAAAAACGACGTTGATCATCATCATCATTAGGAGCTTCTAAAGGGACTCAGAATCAGACATAACTTGAATCACTGCAAATGATAAGTTCAGAAGAAGGAAACAAATATTTCGTTTGTATATAAAAATTAGAATAGTTGTTTTGAACCAAAACATTTTTTAAGGTTTTCTTAATTTTCATTCCTTTCACTTTATTTTTTCATCTTTATTTTTAAATTAAATTTAATTATTTAAAAAAAAAACTGTCCTTTCTATATATTAATTAGAATAAGTATTTTGAATGTGAGTGTTTCTATGAATTAGTACTTTGAAGAACTTTCTTTAAACTCTTATATCTTTTAAATTATCTTTTTTTATTTTGAAATTAAATTTAATATTTTTTAAATGATCAATAGTTAAAAAATAAGTTTGTTCAATAATATAAATTATTTATTATAAATATAAAATACAATTTATATTTATAATATATAATATAGTTTATACATTTAAAATTATTTATTTACTATAATTTAAATTATAGTAAATAAATGTTTATTTTGTGTATTCATCAACCTAAAATACTAATTATCAATTGTTAACGACAATCTTATATAGT
>JAMLFT010005735.1:0-17108 GCA_026544285.1 Pachyrhizus erosus
ATTATGGAGGTAATACTTATTTTTTTATGGAAACAAAAAATTATTATTTAATATATTTAAGTAAAATAAAAAAAAATTATAGGAACAATTGTCCCGTGTCTGATAAGGTGCATCCACCCCTCCTGTTATATAAAATTAATAAGAATTGAACATGTTTTTAATTTTTTATTTTTGATTATCAATTTTTAATTTTATAAAATATGTTAAAAATAAATTTGATTACTGATTTCATTAATAATATTAATCAACTTGACTTTTATTCTAATTAAGTTGATTCTCTTTTTCTTCATCTTATTTTATCAGTTATAAATTGATTCATCTTTTATTTATACAAATTTTATTTTTGATACATTTTATAAAATAAATGACAAAATTCAACAATTAAAAAATAAAATAAAAAATAATTTTTTATATTCATAAAAACGAAAAATAAATTTGACTCAATTAAGTATCATGAACTTATAATAACTTCAATGGAGCGTATTTGAAAACGAGTGAAGCTTGCATTCGTTTTTGCTAAAAAAAGGTTCTATAGCCATTCACAAAAAGTAAACATGATATCTCTTTCTGCACCACTTTCAATCCTCAAAAGTAAAGGGAAACTGTCTATTTATTTTTAACAACTTTCTTTTTCTTAATAAGTTTTTTATAATATAATATTTACAAAAATTCCATTTCTCCGTCTCGGAAACAAATGACTTTCAAATAGCTTGCTTGCTCGGGATAATTATAATTATTGAACCTCTAATCAAAGGGATCAATTCGTGGATCATGTTCGCTTGCCATGGCCATTCCAGTGCAAAGACAAGTTGGACACATAACCTGCAATCAGAGTTGAGCATGACAGTAGCAAAATAATTCTCAACAAGCAATGTTGCTGTGGATCTAGCAGGTAAACAACTTGTACCCAATTTATCTAGGTGTGTGTGTTTAACTGGATTTCAAATGATTTTGAATTGTAAAATTGATTTTGGTTAAAAGTAAATTTGAGGTGAAATGATTTATTTTTGAAAAGTTATATTTTAAAACTTTACAGTAAAACTTGGTATGTAATTTTCAACTCGATAAAAAAGCTCCTCGAGGCAGGCTTAAAACTTAGAATTCATTTTAAAGCTAAAATCCTGCTTAAAACTTTATAGTAAATCTTGGCATGAAATTTTCAACTCAATACAAAAGCTCCTCGAGGCAGGCTTGAAACTTAGAATTCATTTTAAAGTTAAATCCTGTTTAAGACAGGATGCATACATAAAACCAAACATCTCGAAAAAATACCTAAACAAGTGTGCACTGTTGCAAAAGCCATCCTAACGTAATGCTTTTGCACTTATTACTGTTGCTGGTATCAATTTCAATGTTTTTTAAATTATCGGCTTGCATTGAGCTTTAGTTATGTAGATTATGGCTGTTCTCTAATATAATTAGTGCAAAGCTAACAGACAATGAAATCAATAACTTCTAAATGACCAACCTTTCCAGATCCAGAGCAATTTGAACATCTCTCTGTTTTTGGTGGTGATAGAGGCTTATCTCCACCTTTGACTGTGGATACTGGTTCAATCAGAACAAGTGCTCCTGTGCTTGAACAGCGAGCACATGCAAGATATCCTGACAGCAAAAGCATAATACATATGTCAACTTTCTTGCAGTTAGCTTCGAGAGATAGATAATTAAAATCTCCAATTGGCTGACAAAATGCAACTCAAACTATGAAAGCTGAGTGATAAGCAATAAATAATTCCAGGCCTCTCTGCATTGTGTTTCACAAGGACCTAAGCTATGCATTCTATGCTACAACTATCTTCAGTTATGTTATTACTTGTTGCAAAAGGTAGAGGTGTCCAATTTTTACACTTAACATCGTGGAAATGGATCAAAGTCGGACGGTATCAGGAGAATTCTCTAATACTGTGAAGAAAGGATTATTGTGAATATGGTTTGGAATGATACAGGAACCTGTCCAAGCTTCATTTTATTTCGTGATTTATGTTTCCCCTTCTAATTGCAATATACAAAGATTTTGCTTCACCACCTCTTCCTTTGCAGCTAGAAAGTAGAAATGATCAATGACGTCCAGTAAGAAGTGGAAAGGATGACAAAGGAAGAAGAATGACAAAATACTTCAGTTCCACTATTAAGATGTTTGACCCCTAAAATGCAGATAGCATACGAGATTTTGAAATCTTACCAGTACCAAGACAGTATTTGCATCTTTTCTGCTCCTGCTGTTTTACATTGTTTATCTCAACAACCATTAATGCCGAAATTACTCCAACTGCTCCTCCAGAGAATGATGCCACTATGGGATCAACCTGACTAGAATATCCAACAGAATTAGTTAAGATAGGAAACAGTAAGTGGAAATAACTGAGATTCATTTCAGCAGCAATGAACTAACACTAATCAAATATCCATATACAAACAAATAACATGCAGCTATATTCATAAAACTTCAATATTATCATATTCTGGGAATATAGCACTATTTCCATTGCTCCTTCTGAGAAGAAAGTATACAAGGCAACAGCAGATCAGGAAAGGGCACTACCTCAGCTGCATAGGCAGATGCACACTTTCGATAAAATCTGCATAAGATGTGCCCCCTAGTCCAAGCTTAAGCTCCAACTGAAAATTAAAAAAAGAAAAGGAGCAGTTGGAAACACTGAAAGTTGATAAACTAATTGAATTCATGCTTACTAAAATCCCCACAAAATATATATAAAAATAGGAAATTTATAAATCAAATCTCAGTTCTTTTTTATACTAAGTATGACTTTCATCTGTGTAAATTAGTTGGTGTGTCTTGCACAGTCTCTATTACAGTCATTATTAGATGTTATGTTAGCAATGTTATGTTAGCCATAATAATTTTGCTGTCAGTTACTGTTATTAGTCACCACTTCCCACAGCCTGTTACAGCTGTATATAGTTCACTCTCTGCATCACAGAGAATACTTTTGTAATAGTCTGATTTTCAGATATCTCAGATTCTCTCAGAGATTTTCTCTCTTTTGTTTTCTCTTATTTTCTAAGCTCATCATTTTCTGGTAGTGCACATGGCAACAACTATTTCTAAGTTAAGTGTAATGTATTAAAAGGAACACAAACAAATAAAGCAGTATCAATCAATTTGCAGTACTCCTATGCATAGCATCTTCATTGCAAAGAACATAATCAAGGACAGTGCTGAGGTTAGGTAATTAGTTACTTGTAATGCACCCAACGTAAAATGGTACAAGAGTCTTAAATTCAACACTTAACATAGGAAGAGGAAGAGGGTCAGCTTATTTATTAAACTGTTCTGAATAATTAGTGAAATATTGCAATTTTTGACTCAGGTCTTCCCTTTCTCTTTGAAAGGTCCCTTGTTTTTCTACAATGATTGACATTCATTTTTTTCTTAGTGATGAGAAGCAAAAATGGAGTAGAATATGCAATGGAACATTTCTTGCACCAGTACATCGAGGATAATGTTTTGTAAAATAAAAGCAATGGTAGTCAATTCCTTCCAAGTTATTTAATCCAAAGAAAATTGTAAAGGGAACAACCAATAAAGACATTTTCCTTGCTAATTTCATATTTAATAACATATTCAATCTCAAAAACATGGAACTAGGTGCAGAAAAAAATCTTACACTAGGTGCAAGGAGACCACCAAAAAGAATTATCCCAGCAATAAGAGAAAAGCAAGTTGCATAATATTGCTTGAGGTTTGCTGAAGTCTGCAAATAATATATGTATCAATTACCATTTTACCAAACCATTGCAATGAAAAGTAAATTCTTCATGCTCATCAAGAACAATGACAAAATCACCGTGACTAAGTCTAACTCCAAGAGACTTACCAAAGGAGGCAAGAAAGGAATGAATGATGGAAAGTTAGGAAGTTCATTCTCTTGCTCTTCTTTTAAAATTCCGAGTTCAGCACTTTTAATCCTTTGCTGTATCCTAAGCCTACGAACCTACAAAATAAGTGGATATTGTTTGAGAAAAGGGCTCCCCAAAAAGTAAAATACATGAATGGAATGGCAATTTGAATTTTGAACAGGCTTTGTATTAAATTTGGAAAGTTGATGAAGAAAAAAAGTTAGCTAAACATAGTTTTAATAGAGGAGAATAGAACCATAGCCAACAAGACCACCTCAAATCTGTTATACTGTTATATAAAAATAGAGGAAAACTATATGTAATAAAATATCCAAATGAAGAAGCCTTTCCCCTATAACATTTCTTTGCATGGCCTTCATTTTGGAATGAAAGGCTCCTACAAACAGCAGCAGTATATAAGATGTCAAGATTCAGAAATATTATATAAAATTATAGGAAAAGCATCTTATACTTGCACGTTCAAATTTCTAACAATCCTTCCTTCCATATTGAATATGTTATTTAAGGATTCTACATCCGACCTCCATCTTCTACTTAATAATTACAGCTATTTGATAAATCAAAGCTCATAAAAAACAATATCATTCATTGATGAAGTCACTTAAAACAGGATCAAGGTTGTAATGCCTCAGAAAAACAGTAATCAAGACTAAAGGCCAGCTTGCTAGGAGACTAAGTCACAGAACCACCTGAAGTTCGGCCCTAGTGAAGCTAATAGATTGGTGGCACACTTGCATTAAAAATATTCCATACAATCTGATATGCTACTTGAATCAACACGATTTAATTGGGGGGAGGGGTGAAGATAAGCGATTCCTGTATTATTATGAGGACACACCAGAATTGCAATTTGTTAACTACGTGATGAAACAAAGCCCTAGCTAAGTGTGTAACGCATCCTCAGGCAGGCGTGTCCAAAAATCATTTTCAAATGCTAACAACCTACCTGGATTTTCAAAATCAGGGAGTTATTTTTGAATTGTTTGTGCAAGTAAGAGTACTAGTTGGTAGTTACTTGCAAGAAAAATAATAATTAACGGAAACTTGTTTGATTGGATACAAGAAAAAAACTAAAAAAAGTGGTGAGAAGCTATTTCATATGTAGTTTGTGACCTCTTCCATATGTAAAAAAATTTTGTTCCTCCGACTTCGAATGTTGTCCTGAATTTCTTGAAGCTCCATCTTGGCAAAGTCCTGTACAGTTTCTGGGCCTTCTATGATGCAGAATCTGAAGATAGAAATAGAAGAATTAATAAAATAACGCAAAAGAATGAAAGGGAGAAAGAGAGAGTTAGAAAGAATAGAAAAGGGACCCGGCAGTGGCGGTTTTGTCGGGAGAATCGGAGTCAATAGAGGGTGCAAAAGAAGAGTCAGATTCTTGGGCGGTGAATCGCCATGTGGGTCTGTTTACATTTACAGACAGCAATCTGTTGTTGGTGTTGTCCCTCCAAACGGATTTGATTGGGTAAGAAGAGACCCCGGCGAATAGACCCAGACACAGCATCCTCCTAATTCACACAAACAACATAGAATATTATAGGTTTGATGCTTAGCCACTGCCGGAATTTCGATGTCTATGTAGTAAGTAGTAAGTGGGTAAGTAGAGTCGGCAAAGGAAACTTTCGTATGGCATTCCCCAAATATTTATTTAATCAGATATTTAGAATAGTATTTTTAGTGGAGCTGAGATCGTCCTTTCCCTTCACTCTTCCGATTCTATATTCACTAAATCCAAATCCTTTCAAATAAAATCAATTACCTGTTATTATGTTTTTTTATTTCTCATCTTTTATACATTTCTGTTTATAATTATTCATACATTTTTTATTCATGTATTTTAAGGTAAAATACACTTTTTTTTTCTTTTTTTTCATCTTTTATTTTCTTTGAGTTTCATTATAATGATTTATCTTTTAAACCACCTAAGTTTCTTATCGAGTATATTTTTTTTGCCTGATAATTTGACGATTCATTAGGTTAGGTCAAATTGATTCGTTGTGTTTTTTTTTTTAATCTAAAATTATATGATTTTTTTTTTAATAATATCAAGTCAAAATAGGATCAATTGTGTTCAAACTTACAATTCTCAAGTTTGGATTGGTTCATTTAGCATGTCAGCCCAAATTCAATTGACCCAATTCTTATTGTAACGCAGTTTTGACAACTTTCAATTTTTATGTTTAAAACAATAATCTTTTTTTACATTATAGCCATTTTTAGTTACCACTATTCACGTACCTATTAAAAACCCTGTACTTCTACCAATTCAATTACACACAGATGGAATAACCATTTTGAAAAATAATTTAATGTTTCTTATATACAATCAAAAGTCTTCAAAGTTTGCGATAAATATAGCTTCTTGTATAAATAAATTTTTGCAAGTTTTAATTGTTGGTGCGTGCATTTTTTTAATTTAATTATTATGATGGTGATTAAAAACTGTCACTGTGTTAAAAATAATTGAAACTTTAAGTTCATCTTTGTTTCTCTTATGTGAGTGTTGCAAAATCCTGGTTTCCTTGGTTTCAAATTTCTCATCAACACATCAAGAATATGTAAAATTAGTTTGTGCCTTCTCTTAATAAATTATTGGTGAAAACCATAGTTGAAAGCAAGATTATTTTATTGATTACCTAACTATACATAGCCAGCTAGTTTTTTTAACTCATTTTTTACTCAATTCTTAAATATTTTAAGTGAAGATTGCTCTCATGATTCTTTCAAAAATCCTATAATCATCTTGGGACCTCCCAATACCATTTAACTCCAGTTGAAATCCCTCACATTTTATAACAAACCACTGCCCACTTTAAAAGAATTAATCGATATTTTTTGTTATTTGTTTTGGACCCGGTTTTGTCTATGAGAATTGGTCTTCATTTGCACTTCTTAATATATCTTAATAAACATGAAGATGGCAATAGAAGTTCCAATAAAGTGTTTTTGTTAAAGAAAGATGCAACAAAAGGGGTAATAGAGAGATAAATGTGGGGAAAAGGGAAGACGAAGAAGGTAAAAGAGGGAGAGAAAATAAAAATAAAAGGAAAAAATTTTTTTAGTGATTTAAAACCATTGCAAAGTTAAAAATTTAATTATTTTAAACATGTAACACTAACAATTTTAGTTCAAACTTGATATTGATTAAAGTTTGAAAGATTAAAAATCAAATGAAACCTTTAAAAGATAAAAATCTAAAATGAAATATGCTAAAAAAAAATAACAAAGCATAGATTTATTTAAACAAATCATAAATTTAATTATTTTATCTTTTAAAGTAAGTTATTCATTTTTAAGATATTCAAAATCAGAAAAACAGTTTGGGCTTAGTTTGGGATAATTGTTAGCTTTTTATTTTTTATTTTTAAATATAATTTTTTTAAATAAAATACATTTGACAAAAATAAAGTTGAAATGATTTTTGACTCATTTTTTGAAATATTTTTACATCTATTTTCAAAACTAAGAAAAAATTGTAAATTTAATTTTTATGTTTAAAAAATACACTCTCATTACATTTGATAATAACATTTCCTATTGTTATCATTATTATCAACATCATCATTCGTCGTCATCCACCATTATCACTACTGACACTCTTCTTGTTACTCTCACCATCACTTCTTTATTGTCGTTAATACCATCATTATCACCCTTATTATCATTAAACATTGCTGCTCATGATCCTTGTTATAACCATCACTACCACCTCGTATTCATCAACTTACCATACTATCACTGTCATTATTACCATCATAACTCTTGCCATAACTGCTACCATCACCATCCTTGTTATTGTTACCACCGCCACTTTTCGCATTGATATTTTTTTAATGTCATTATTATTTATCAAAGTATAGTTTGTTTTTAATAAAAATTAAACATAAATTGTATAATCATTAATATTATATATATATTTTTATTGTTGTTGTCATGATTATGTTATTTTTATTATTTGTATAATTTTAATACATGTATTTTTGTTGTAAAAAATTATAATTTATAATATTTTTTAACAATTTTAATAGGTTTAATAAATATTTTATTTTATTTTTATATATCGATAAATTTTATATTATATTATTTCACAGTGAAACATGAAAAAAAATACAATGATTCACTCAATTAATTAATTTTCAATTTGCAATAACTTTTTAAAAACTAAAAATTCAAAATTAAAATTGAGTTTTATTTTTTAAAATTTCAAAACTAAAAATAAAAAACTATCCTAACAAAAAGTTATTTTGTATATAAAAATTAAATAATTAAATCTAAATTATATAATTAAACATGAATAATTCAAGTTTAATGTCACGTGATGGTTACATAAAAAATCAAATCATTTTAAAAGTTTACATGACTTGATATATTTTAATATTAATAATTTAAAATTCCTCTCACTAAAAATGTTCCCCCACATATATATATATACCATTTAGTGCATATTATATTAATATATATATATTAGATTTTTAAACATATTTTATATTTTTTTGTTAAATATTAATTAAATAATAAAATTATATCATACTAAATATAAAAATTACTTATATATATATATATACATTTTTTTTGAATTTTTATTTTTTAAAACATACTATATAAACTAGTTTTTTTTATAACATCACAATTAAATAAAAAAATGTGTCATGCTATTTAAGAAATAAATATTTATTTATATTTTTTTATGAAAAATACATAAGTAGTATTAAATACTAGCTTAATATTTCTTATCATGTTTAATTTACCTGTATATTTAGATTTTCAAAGTATCTTTTTGATAAATGTTTTTTTAAATGTTAATTAATGAACAAATTTGAGTCATACAATATAAGAAAATTTTGATTTCTTTATATATTGATATAAATATTACTTTATTAGTATTAAATTAAATGCTACAATCATGCATGTATTTTTTATATTTATCAAAATTATCGAATAGGGGTAATTTTCAAAATTTACCCACTCAAAGATAAATTATGTATATAAAAAAGACCTTGTCTTGAGTATAAATGGATATATTGTTCTCCATTTCCAAACCGTTTTTTAACCCTATATTTCTATTAATCTCAGATATTTTATGAGAATTTTTTTTTATTCATTTCCGTATATATCCATCCTGTTTTTATATATGTTTACTAAAATGACATTAATTTATAAAAATATTTATATATATGTTTTGATTAATTAAAATTTTTAAATACTATTAAATTAAATTAAACATAAAAATATAATAATTTATAATATAAATTTATCTCATTATAATAAAAATTAAATATATAATAAAAAATATAATAATTAATTTTTTAAATACAGATATGAGTAATTACATATTTATTTTTGTCTCGTATCTATTTTAAAAAATTTAATAATATTCATACATAGATCAAAACAAACATTATTTATTATGCATTTTTTTTTATTTTTCAACGGAAGTGATAATATTAGATACAACTTTTGTATTTTTTATACACAATGCAATAATTGAATGAGACTTTGGGTTGATTCAGCACAATAACGTAACTTCAAATCTCAACCGATCCACAGGTCAAAATATGGGACCTTTGGTATTTTAGGTTATATAGACATACACGTATAACGTTTTACCTTTATTTAAAAAATATGTTATATAAACTAACTTTTTAATAAAATCATAATTAAATAATAAAATTGTGTCATACTATTTAAAAAAATATATTTATTTTTATTTTTATAAATATTATATCAATAAATTAACTACTAAAATAACATTTCTTCCCATATTTAATTACTTTTATATATGTAGATTTTTAAAACGCGGTTTATAAATTGTTTTTTAAAATATTAATTAATTAAAAAATTATGTCACACTTTATAAGAAAAAATAATTTATTTATATATTTGTATTATAACATTAAATGTTACGTTAATATTTTTTTCAATTTTAACCTACTCATACACATATTTATCAATTTTTACATATTATGTTAATACAATTAAAATTTTATTTTAATTTTTTACAAACTAATTTATATAAAATAATAATCAAATTTTTTTGTCATACTATATATGATTTTTTATTTTTATATAAATATTATATTAATAATATTAAATATAATTTAATATTATTTTAATTAATTATATATATTGTGAATTTCTATATATATTTGAATTTTTGAAAAATATTTTTTATAAGCTAAATTTTTTAAAATAGTAATTAAATAATAAAATTAATCATATTATATGTAAAATCTATTTATATCTATATATGTGTAATTAATATCTTTAAATAATATTTTAATATTTATTTTCAAGTTTAATTTATTGATATGTACATTATATATTTTTAATTTTATTTTTAAAAGTTTTTTTATAAACTAAGTTTTATAAAATTTTAATTAAATAACAAAATTGTGTGATATAATATAGGAATTTATTTATTTAGCAAAACTAAGTTTGGGTGAGCGGTGACTTGGTGAATTTTAATCTTGATCGAGTGAATCCTTCGAGACCCAAACCAAAGCAAAACCCCTTTAAAACCCTAGGAAATTTCTAAATTCTTCTCCCATTCATCTCGTTCACGTTCTCATTTTCATTCGTCTCCTCAGGTTCATCTTCCTCCCTCATGCTCTCGTTTCATTTTGTGTTTTCGTATGATTTTGTTGCTCTATTCTTGTGGTTGCTTTCAATGTTTATTACTATCATTCTCGTGTTCAAAGAATTTTTAATGTTTTTACCTCTGCGATTTTCAATGCTAGATTTCAATCTTGTTGGCATCGTCAGTCTTTTGGTCAAGTTTCCTTTCCATCACAGCAATATGAACCTTGCTATGGTGTTTGAATTTTTAAACTAATTGGTCTGTTTCACTTGTTTTACTATTGAATATGTTTGATGCAAGGTCTAAATATGTGCCCCTTTTGAGTAGTCTTGATAATATTGATTTGTGACTTGTGCTTCTCACTTATTTTTATTCGTACTAGTCTGAGAAATGAGGATTGATAATGTTGAGTAGTCTCGATAATATAGTTTGTGTCAATGTTTGAGTCCCCTCTCCCTACATCACGTTGAATGTTAGTTGAAACCTTGTGTTGGGCTGGTTGTGAGGACTTTGGGGTCTAAGTATTTAACCAACTTGCATACTTACCTACAACCTATTTGATGAAATGCAGGATCTAATTTGATAGAATAAATTGTTGAATATCATTTTTTTTGTTCTGGTTTCTATGCGAGGAGGTTTTCTAAATGGCTCTGTTAATCTTTCCTTTATTACAAGAAACAAAGCAAGCACTAGTCACACCTTGAGCATGTTTTAGGAAGAGTACCCCGGTCTCTAAGTCTTTATTGCACAATAGGACACCTTTATAGACATTTTCTGCAAATGACCTATATATTATATTACAAGTCCAACTAGCTTTCATTTTTTTTTGTAACTATGGAAGATTTTTTTATATTACTTTTGTTAAGTGTTTATATTTACTTTGTAAGTCCCTATAGTTCAATATCTTTCTAGTGAAGACAGTGCATTGCTGGTTCCAACAGAATTAATACAAGTCTGACTAATATTGGAGTATCATGCTGAGCTCTGATATGCTGTATTCTTGGTAGCTTTGTATTTACACACACACAAACTGTTATATGCAATTATTTGTCTTGTAAGTTGTTATTTAATTGATGTATTTAAATTTCCATGAATTTTAAATTCCTTGGAATTTTAAAGTTCTCTATCTGAATGCAGCCTAGAGTGAAATTGGAGTTGATTTTGAGAAGCAGAACAGAAAAGAGAAGAAATGGTGTTAGGGGTGAGAGAGATAAGATGTAGTGGAGAGCCCGTCCTTGACAGTGAGAATGGGGAGCAATTGATGCAGGTACAACCTGGCATAGACATAGTCCTCGGTGAACTTCCTTGTGAGTCCCCCGGCATGCTCTATATCACTAACAAGTATGCTTTCCTCTCCTCTCATTCCAAATTCTCGTGTATTGTTGTGTGCTCTATTCAGTATTCATTCACACTTTGGTCATACATACAGACAAGTAATATGGGTCAGTGTAGACAAGACTAAAGGATATGCCGTTGATTTTTTATCTATATCTCTCCATGCTGTCTCTAGAGACCCTGAAGCTTACCCTCTTCCTTGTTTATATACCCAGGTACCTATTGTAATTCTATTCTTTTTTATATTTTCCCTATCCATCTTTCTCATTCATTGCTCTACTTCCTCTAGATTGATACAGAAGAAGCAGATGATGACCACTCTGATTCTGAATCCAATCATATCCATCAAGATTTGTCCAACGTCACAGAGATGAGGCTCATTCCCTCTGATCCTACTCAATGTATGTTTTTCTTATCTTAACCACTCTTCACATTTTGTTTTTATTACTTTTGCTTATGTATCACATCATTGTTTTCTAGTGGACACTCTCTTTGCAATATTTTGCCAGTGTGCAGAGCTTAATCCAGAACCAAATGATGGTTAGTATTATTTTTCACATACAGATACCAGTTTCCTTACTCTTGTGTTTTCTTCTTTCTGAGCTGTGTTGTTCTTTCAGATGAAGGAGAAGAACATGATTGGTTTTTTAGTGCTGATCAGATGGAAGATGAAGAAGCAGGTATGTGTGTGGGATTTAATCTTGATTCCTAACATATGTGTATAGGCTTACTGTACTATTCTTAAAACATATTATTTTTCTTTTTCTTCCAGAGGACGAAGGTTATATCTCTCACAATCCAGCCAACTCTATTGGTCACTCAAATGGAAATCATGACCTAGCTCGTACCATACTTGAGGTTGGGTGTTCTTCCTCGTACTTCTGTATCTACTTTTTGTGCAGTCCGATTCTCTGACACACAGGGGTGTAGCTCTTCTAAAGTGAGATGTATAAAATGAGAAAATAAGGACATTCATTTGAGTTAAAGCCTTTTCTAAATATAATCTACAGGTCACAATTAATTTGCGTTGTGTCAAACTTTTGTACTTATGTCAGTTAATAACATTTTAAAGAATACGAAATTAACCAATCCAATCATTAAATCATGTGATATTATCTTATTTTATAATGTGTATCAAATTTTACACAATTTGGACATTTGTTGATATGTTATCTAATAATGAACAGTTACTTATATTTTAAATGACATATTAGCTGTCAAAATAAATTAGTACAATAAATACAGTATCAATTAGGCTTTTATGTGCATGAAAATTTATAAACTTAATCTACTTTATATGAACTTTTAATTCAATGTTCATAATTGTTGAGAGGATCAATTTTATGATCATTTCAATATGATATGATAGAATGGTCATAATTCTACTAATTGCATTTATTCTTTACATTTTGAATTTTAAGTTGTGGTAACAAGAGAACACACTGGAATATTACTTTCTGTAAGTTGATGTATTTAAAAAATACAGTTACTGAAAATGATAACAACACAAAAACGATGTATTAGCTGGTTGAAGCATATTTTATTTTTATACAATATTTTTATCTTTTTTGATGTGAATATTTGCGATGACAACAGCACCCTTATATTATCGATCATGTGTAAAATGGGAAACTCGCATACTTTACATGTTTGTATAATTTGTTTTCTCTGTGCTCCCTTATATTCAGTTCAATTTATTACAGCTTCAAATCAATGATCGAAGATTTGAGGATGCAGAAGAGATGGAGGATAAAGGAGATGGCCACCATCATTGAGTGTTTGTGTTTTCTCCAGAATAGCATTTTCTAGTCTTTACCAAAAGTCATCAACTGTCTGTTGTAGTTTGGTTCTCTATGTAATCCTATTATGAAACATCTGACCAGAGGCTTACTTGGACCTTTTTTTTCCTGCAATAGAAAGCAGCTTAATACTGAGTTTAAAGTTGTATTGTCTAGTAGAAATTTGAACATTGTTTGGATAATAATGTATTTGCAAATAATTTGTGTTTGGTTTTCCATCCGTGCGCATTCTAATGCAGGCAAATGGATAACCGTGTCCCTTGAAGTTCCTGAGTAAATGTCTATTTAGGCTTGTACTAAATGGAAAACAGTAGAAAATAGACAGTACATTGATACTATAAAGGATTTTTACCTTGTTAATATGACGGTTGATTTTTATAATTATAGTTTTTAAAATTATATTTAGTATGATTTTTAATTAGTTGATAGGATAAATTTTTTTATCCTAACATTGGATAAAAATTAAATTTAAAACATATATATACTAAGTTTAGTGATTAGTGAGTAGTGACAAGTTTAGAATGATAAATAATAATTGCAGAATAAATCAGACCATTTTCATTAGTTGTAAAATTTTAGAATAATATAATGTTATTTTTTGGTGTTAGAATAATTTGCACAATTTTATAGGAAACAATTTTGAGATAAGGAAGAGGTGTTTCATATAGCTAAATTCAGAAAATAGAGTTGGATATCAGCTAAAATGAATGGACATAGATTTTTCAACACATCTACTATTTTCTCATAAACTAATTCTATCATATCGAACTTAAATATGTATGTTAGTGTGTTACTAAAATAAAATATTTTTTATTCTTAAAAATAAGATAAAAACTACTTTTAGTTTGTGCAATTTAATTTTATATAATTAAAAATAATAATAAGTAAAAGTTTAATGTATGGATTAAATTAGAATGAAAAATAATAATAAATAAACAAATGATTATACATCAAGATTGTTATTTTTCAAATATTTTGTTAAAATTTATAATTTTTCATAAAAAAAATGGAGATATTTTTTAGGCAATCTTCTAGTGTTTTGATTGTAGGTTTTCTAGGTTACTTGTATCTCTTATAATACTTGTGCAAAGCTTGTGGCAATCTACAAGTGCTTTTAATTGGCTTGGGATACAAGATTGTAGAATATCATTTGTTACATTGCATTATTGTTTTGATTAGTCATGCTAATATTCAAATGCATATGCACAAAGTTGATAATTGTCATTTATATTTGTAAAATTACTGTATTTATATGTAATTATTTAATATATTTTTGGACCCTATTTGTATTCGATTATTGATAATAAAATTTTTAAAATAAAATCTTAGTTTTCTTTATTTTTGCATTTGATGTCTTTTGTTTTTTTGTGTTTTCAAGGAAAGATACTGAAAGACCTATTAGGAAGATACCAAAGGACCAAGAAATAACGGACTTTTGCTTAAGTGCGACCTTGTTAGAAATAAAATTTGGCTTTGTGTTTGCTTAAGTGTTAGAAAACTCATTTTATCTTTATGCTCGTTTAAGCGAGCCTTTACAACTAAAACAAAACTCAACTTTGAAAGTCCAGAGGTATGAAAAGAAATCTAGAGCACATAACACAAATTTTGAGTCTTTATATTGAAAAGTCTAAGGTCATTGAGAGTTGATGATGACCTCTATGTTTTTTAAATTTTTCTCCAATCTTTTCATTGGAGTTTTCCTTCTCCTTAGCTACGAGTAGTTACATTCATCTTTCATTAGGGTTTAATGTAATATTTCTCAATTTTATGTAATTATTTTTTATCATTCAATAAAAGATTATTATTGTTTTCTTCTATGCTTAATGTTTGTTTTTGGCATAATCAACTAATTGCATGATTCTAGATGTTTAATTGTAATTGGAAAATTCAATTGAACAAAGGAACTTATAATAATTTTTATGCCTAAGGATAGGTAAAAAGGATTGGCCACTGTTAGACTCTAATTTTAATATTGGTCACTTGACTACACGAACGAAGGAATTGGTGGTGAAGTTAAAGAACTTAGGTTCTTTCATTTAAGGAATCAGTGTTAGAATAATTTTGTGATTAGTAATAATAATAACTTAATTGAACACAATTGTATAATTACCTAAGAAGACGAACTGATGAAGTTAAATCCCGATGATTCCATTCCATGCGTGACAAACCCATTTTTCTTTCTTACAATTTAGTCTTTTGCATTCCAATTCTTATACTTAACTTCATAGTCTATTTTATTTTTCGTAAATACCTAAATATTCAACAAATCCCTGTAGAGATGATATTTTACTTACTTTTTATTACTTGTATGATCTAGTACACTTGCTATAATTGCAACAAGTTTTTGACATCTAATAATAAATAAACGAGTGGGTATATATCAACATTGTTATTTTTTAAACACTTTGTTAAAACTTATAATTTTTGATAAAAAAAAATGAAGGTATTTCTTCTAGGAAAATGTTCTAGCATTTGGATTATAGGTTTTGTAGGTTACCTGATATCTCATTTAATACCTTTGCAAAGCTTATGGAAATTCACAAGTGCCTTTAATTAGCTTGGGATTTGAGATTGTAGAATATCATTTGTTACACTAAATTGTTGTTTTAGTTATATTTGATTAGTCACGCCAATATTCAAATGCATATGCATGGAGCCTTGATTTATTCTATTAGGGTTCTCCTTGCTAAGAATTAGCCTGACAATTTGAAGCATGCATTATGGAAAAGGAAACTCTTGAACATATTTTCTAACTAAGATTGGATTATTTGAAGATGATAACTTTCAAATTTTTAATAACCCTCCTCAAGGATTAAGTTTAGCCCTTTATGCTTATGTAAGTGCAATTTTATTTTTGTCTTTAATTTCTTTTAGATTTCTCTTTTTATTCATTCTTTCACTACAAAAAAAATTAAAATATTTCTTTATCTTTTTCTTTCTATTATATCCTATTACTTATTATATCTATATTTTTGCTAAACTCATTAAGATTGATCTAATAATAAAGTTTAGGTAAATACATAAAAACATAAATTTCATCATCATTGTTATATAATACAAATAAATACCTATAGACTTTATCTTTTGTTTCTTTTTTTTTTAGTATCAATTAACATTTTTATGTTTGTAACCTTTATATTTGAATATATAAAAATTATTATATTTTAACATCTTGATGTCCATGAATAATTATGGAATGAGATAAAAATCAATCATTCCTGTTTAGAACATAATTTTCTCTAAAAATATTTTTATTTTATTTCATTAAAAATTAATAAAAAAATATACTTTATTTTATCTCATTTATACATAAATGTTTCATACTGTATAGCATTTGTCAATTAATATAGAAAAAAATTGATTAAGAGAACACAATATTTAAATTTCAATTTATAATATAAATATAATACAAGAATAAATTTGATGTAATATCCCTCTATATATATTAATTAGAATGACTATTTTGAAGGAGAATATTTTTAATTGTTATTTTTTAATAAGAGTGTTTTTGT
>JAMLFT010005736.1:0-17108 GCA_026544285.1 Pachyrhizus erosus
AATATAATAAATATGTTTTAATATTTTAATAAATTTAATTCATTATCAACTTTTAGGCGTACGCTATAAATAAGAGAATAAGTTCACAAGAATTTGTCTTTTAACAAACATTACTGAAGAGTAATGAAATAAAAGAAAAAATATTAAAAAAATAAAGTACATTTACTATATTATAAACAAAAATATTTAATTGGAGTATTAAATTGTGTAAAATTTAATACTCTTTAGAATATTAAGAATGTTTAAAATTGAATAAAAAAAATATTTAAAATAAATTTAAATATATGTTTGATTCTTAATAAATATTTAAAATTTATGTTTAGTACTATTAAGTTTATTCTTTGTTTTTAATTTATAATAAAAAAAATTAATTTTAATCCTTAAAGCATTGTTTAAATCAATTTTTTCTCTTTTCAAAGCTCTATCTAGACAACTTTAGGAATCAAAATAATTTTTTATTTTATTAAGGACCAAAAAAAAGAAAAAAATTAATAGAGGCCAAACACAAAAGTCAAATATTTATCAAAAATTAAAAATATATTTAAGCATAAATATTTTTAAAATACTTGTTAATCAAATTATTATTCTATATTATATTTAATGACATTTTTCTTGTTCTATTTATCATTTGGAAATATAACGAACAACTGATCTTATATAATATAATTGATAGTTATTTTGGTTAATGACATACATGAATTTACAAGAATAAAACTTAAATAAATATTTTTAATTTTTTAATATGTTATATGAATTATTTCAACAAATTGTATTTGAAGTGTAATAAATAATGATGTGTAATTTTTTTAATAAAATATTAAAATTATAAAAAAAAAAGTAGACTTAAATAAATTTTTGGTACCTATAAAATAGGAGTGTTTTGATTTTAATACCTAATTTATATTATTTATTTATTTTAATCCCTCTAAAATCAAACATAAAAATTTCTTGGGTACTAAAATAAAAAAGTAAAAGATTAAATAGCAAAACCATAACATCCCTATTTTATGAATACCAAAAAATTATCTAATTTTAATATTTTACTAAAAAATCACACATCATTATTTACTACACTTTAATTATAATTTTTTGAAATAATTTATATAACATAGTTTTTTAAAAAATATCATGAAAAAACTAAAAATATTTATTTGAATTTTATTCTTGTATATTCATGCATGTCACTATACTAAGATAATTATCAACTACATCATATAAGATCAATTATTGTTTGTTATGCTTCCAAATGATAAAAAGAAAAAAAAATGTCATTAAACACAATATATAATAATAATTTGATTAATAAGTGTTTTAAAAATATTTATAATTTTTAATAAATATTTAAATTTTTTATTTAGTATCTATTAAATTTTTTTTTATTTTTGTTCCTTTAGAAGGGATCACACTATTACCATATTTCTATATAAATTCACCTGTAGTGAAAAAGTTATTCATTTGCATAATAATACAAGCTTAATTATATAAATTATACATGATTATTCTATTAAACTCACTAAAAATATGATAAGTTACTAAACTGTCAAAATCGTTCTTATATTATCAGTTAATACTGTTATTTAAAAGTATGGATTAAAATAAAATAAAAAAATCTTTAAATGATTAAAATAAAATAAAAATTGAAAGAACTAAAATATAAAAAATCACTTATTTTATAAGTACCAAAAAGTTATTTAAATCATAAATTAATTAACTTCAAACACGAACTTAATTATTTTGATCATGTCACCTAAAATGTGTTTAATACACATTAAGATACAATTTAAGAAGGATGTTTAGTCTCACTATTCCAATTTATTTAAGGTTTAAGATGTTAACACATATATTAAGAAATACAATTAATATAAAAAAATTTAAAAATATAATTTAACTTCTTAATATATTAACTCTAACTCTATTTATAAAATTCAATTATTTTGAAATGGTTGAAATCCAAGGTATCACAAGCACGTTGCCTTATGTGTTGTCGGTAGTGGTAGTTTAAAAGGATGAGAACATAATTTTTTATTTTTTCTGGAAGCATAAAGACCTTTCTTGCACTGTAAATTGGTATGGTTAACTCCAAACAACAACGAACCTCACGCACAAAAGCGAACATCACAAACGACTTTTCCATGCATAGAATATGTATTGTTTCCTTTAGCAAATGTATATTTTTATTGTATGGAGGATTCCAAAGAAAAAAATATCTAAAGGAGGAAACCATATTCCACAAAGAGGTAGGAAAAGGAAGACAGTCCCAAAAATGCTAAAGAGAAGAGATGGGAAACGTGTGTGAGAGAGAAATATAAGAAGGAAAATTTTAACTTTTCATTTTACTGTGCAGGACAAAAAGTTATCTTCTCTTAAATGAGTTACAAACATTTGTTTTTGTAAATAGGCTATGTGCTAACAATTTATGTCATGTTCTATTATCATTTTAAAATTAAATCAATCAAACCCCTAATCAAGCTATGTACTCGATTTAACAGAATATATTCTGCCTAAACATATTCACAAATTAACATATAAGTTCGGATGATACTAGCATGTGAAATGGAAAAAAAGAAGAATAACCATCAATTCAATTTATTGCCTCAAAAACAAAGAAAAAAAAACAGTAAAACTAAATTTGAACAGCATACATGACAATTATTATTTTACTGATATCATTGATCTTAATTTAAATTAATGGGTTTAAAAATAAGTACATAAACTAATGGATGGTACCATCCTCTTATACCTCTTCCTCTCAAACTTTCCATTAGCTTTTATCTTCCTCTTTAGTTTACTGTTCCTTCTCATTCTTCCTTCAATCCTGCTTCCTCGTGCTCCCAGACTTAATCTTTGCTTCCTCTTCTGTCTTCTTGGCCTCTTCAAGAGACATAATCAGATTCTTCAAGCAAGTCTCAGAGTCTTCAGCAACTGACTTAGGCATGAGATTTTCAGCAACATCAGCAGGTGTCATATTGGTCTCCCCTAACAACTTGTCAATAATGGGAAACAAACTGTGAGACTCAACGTCCAAATAGTTTCTGGCCAGAACCTTGAAAGCCTCATAGCCACAATAGGACATTTCTATGTGCTTGTCCATCCTCCCTCTCCTAATGAGAGCAGGATCAAGTCTCTCCACAAAGTTTGTGGTGAAAACTATGATCCTCTCTCCCCCACAAGCTGACCAAATCCCATCTATAAAATTCAACAACCCTGATAAAGTCACCTTGCTTTTCTCTTTATTGTGTTGTTTATCCTTATCCATTTCATTTTTCTTTTCCTTCTTCCTCTGTCCAGTAAGATCAAGAGAACAATCAATGTCTTCAATCACTATAATAGACTTGCTTGATGTTCCAATCAACAATTTTTTCAGCTCTGTGTTTTCTTTTACTGCTGTGAGTTCAAGGTCATACACATCATAATTCATGAAATTAGCCATAGCTGCTATCATGCTGGACTTCCCAGTCCCAGGGGGGCCATACAATAAATATCCTCTCTTCCAACTCTTGCCAATTTTATTATAGTACTCTTTCCCTCTTTTGAATTTATCAAGGTCGTTTATGATCTCTTCCTTCTTCTTTGGGTCCATAGCGAGAGTCTCAAACGTTGAAGGGTGTTCAAAGTTTACGTGACTCCACTTTATGTCTTTGTACCAAATCTCGCTGGAATTGGTGTAGAGTTTCAGTGTCCTGTTACGAAGAGCAATGACCCTTCCTTCTTTCAAGACATGTTGGATGTAAGTGTTTGTTATGAGGTGACGGTGACGCTTGTGGAAGCTTAAAGTTAAGCACCTGATTTGTAGTGAGGAGTTGGATGGGGATGGGGATGGGGATGTATAGTTGGCACTCCACCACACTTTAACTCCATGGAATTCATCAGTGACCTCTTCATAGTCCTCCATGCTGAGGACTAATGGGTTTTTGGTATCTTTGATCAATTCACTTTTGAATCTTCTCACTTTTTTAGATGAGTTTGCACTTAGGTAGGTTTGGATTAGATGGTAGGCTTCACTTCTCTTTGTGTCCAAGTATTCTCCTGAGAATTCAGGAAAATTTATTTGGATGTAAAAGTAGACAAGGCCTGTGAATTTTAGTATATACTTATCCATATAGACACGAATACTGTAGGGGAAGAATCGCTCATACATGGCAGGCAGAAACACAATGCTAGCTCCATATTTCAGCAACTGTGAGCATATTTCACTAATCTCCATCTTTCTCAGATATTCCTTTCTTCTCTTTAATGTTGAGTGATTTTGGGGTATGTGGTATTTATTTAGAGTGAAATACACTAAGGGCGTGCTTTTTTTATTCAAGATTAATGGCGTGCTTTGGTAATGTTTTATTCCTGTTTATCAAAGTGATAAAAAAATCTCTCTCTTTTAAGTTTTTGATGCAAGTTTCAAAGAGTAAAAAGTGTTTTTTTGGGATAAAAAGGTAAAAAGCTAATTGAGAAATAAAAAAATTGTTACATTAGTTTGATTAAACACATAATTCAGTCCTATTAATTTCTATAGGTGGCATGGATTATCAATTTGATCTTTACACTTAAAATTTTGTTAAGTCAGTTCTTACGCATGCAAAAGTTATAGATTTGATCTTTTGATTTACATAATCATAACATCATTTATGCAATGCATTTACTCTCTACAGGTGTTGTATATTCTTAATTTCTTAATTTAGCCCCTTGTAGCATAGTCATAATTTAGTCTTATAAAAATTTAAAATATGCTACAAGTATAAATATCATATAAGAAAGTGATATATATATATAAAGATGAAATTAAAAATACGCTATATGTATGAAGATTAAATTAAGAATGTCTAAACATTATTATAATGATAGGCATTAAATTTATAGTTTTTATAATAAATTGATTTAATAAGATTTTATGAGTAGGAACCAAATTCAGAATTCAAAATTTGTATAATGACTAAATTATGTATTTAATCTATTAATGTTTTAGCTTGTACATTGTACATAATAAATGTTTTTTTATACAGCTAAATTAATAATAAATAAATACTTTTAAATATACAAATTATATTATAATTAAAATATTTGATAAATAAATATTTTTAAATATATAAGTTATATTTTAAAATTATGATAAATATTTTTTATTGTGATGTATTTTTATTTTAATTATTAATATTTTTTTAAATATTAAAATTCACTTTGAATGATTGATATATATAGATATATATATATTTGAAATCATTTTTTAATATTTTGTTGGAATTTATTACACTGTTCATTTGTTTGGTTGATATTAAAAATTTAAGAGAGTATATCATATGTTTGTTAAAAAAGTGAAATACATTCTTTTATAAAAAGAGATTATTTAAATAAAAATAAAAGTGAGAAAGTGAAGATAACAAAGACATAAGAAAATAAATTATTTTATATCTTTATATATAAAGAGGGATTATATTTTTATTACAAAAATTATATATTTTTATTGAATCAATCAAATTTGATATAATATGATACTTAATTTATTATATTTTATGAAATTATTTTATAATCACGGAAATCAACTATCAAGTAACCAAAATAATGAGTAAAATAATTATTTAATTAATTGTAATATATCTGAAATTTTAAATTATTCACTTCATTAGATACTAAAATATTAAAAATATGAGCATGTTATACATATAAAAATTAAACCAATACTTTACTTTAGTATCCATCGGAATAAATATATGATTTTAATATTATATTTATAATGTTTATGATTTAATATCATAATTTTAATTATCTCAAATAATTTTTTTAAAAAAAATATTTAAAATATATATATGCAATCTAATACACGTGATTTCTATATAAATACTGATTACTTAAAATCATTATTCGGACAACTTTAATATCAATTTGTCATGACACAATTATAATATCACGAAGGAGTTTAATATCATGACATAATTTAGATGGTTTTTACGTTAATCTAAAACGGAAGAGAAAATTCGTTAAAAAAAAAAAGAAAAAGGAAAGAGCAAGAGAATAACTAACAATTTAAGATAATTAAATATAGATTTTCATTTAATGTGTGTGTGATTAAATGCATTAACATTAGGAAAAAAAAAAGTGTGGATCGAGATTAATAGTTATATATTAATTCTTTGAAAATATTATTAAATGTATTAATATTTAAAGAAGAGAAATATAATACAAAATAATGCATTTAAATTTAAAAAACAATGAATAGTTTATTTATATTGTTAAATATATAAAACATTATTTTTTAAACAATAATTAAAAAGTGTTAGCAATACAGTTTTTTAAACGTTATTTTTAATACACACTTGATTATTAATCGTAATTTCTTAAAAATTATAAAACTAAGAGAGACTCGTTAAATAAGAGATAGAATCACCAAAATTTAAAATTTTCAATAAATTTTAATTAATGATAGATAGTGTATTTCAAAGAATATGATTGAGTGTGTTTAATGGAAATCAAGAAAGTTCAATTAAAGACGAAGGCTTAAAGTCATTGCAGGAATTTCAAGGACCAATGATAAGGGTTTGAACAAATAGGTAAAATAAGATCTAGAGAAGATAGTTGTTGTCTTATTCAAAAGTGGGATCAATTTGAATTCAGAAGAACTCATAATGATTAATTGCGTACATTTGGAAGATGTGGGCTTCGATGGATTTAATTAAGAATTATGTTAATTTAATTATTTTTAATAAAAAAATTTAGGTTTTATTTAACATCAAAACTTGTTTTATTTGGTTTGATAATGTTTTGGGCCTCTTACTATTCAACTCTATTCTCTTTAGAGGTTGAGCCAATTTAAACTCATTGTAATCTATTATGACAGCAGTTTTGAGAAGAATAGAATTGGAGGGTAAACTCTCCTATATGAGTGTGTGACTTTAGGGTTCTTGAGTGAGTTCATTATCCTTGATTTTATCAAGAGGCCAACTCTTGTGGCGATCATTCCTTCTTAGCTTATCAATCTTTGATTGTGGCACCATCTTTTCCTTCTTGGCTTATCAATTTTTTATTGTGGCACCGTCTTCCCCTTTTCTCGTTCCCAAATTCGTATTTTATTTTCTCCAAAATTTTTCACTTTTCTCAATGTTTTATTTATCCTTTTTCAGTGATCCTTGATCCTAAATTGTGATTTGAAACGTGACCTGTCACCTCATTTTTGAATTATTGAATTTCGAGTTTTGTAGCCTAAGATATAGAGGTGCTTTCATTGAGCACGAGTTTTAAGGTTTTCTAGTTTATGCTTAATTTTCTAATTTATTATTGGTGTGATAATCCAACTCAATATCGTGACTTAAGCAACAAGGATTGAGGTTGTCATCAAGTGGTATCAGAGCTTTGGTTGAGGTCAGATTAAACATTATTGCAAATCAATTGGTACCTTTGAATTCTGTTTGATTTTTTTTCCTTTGTTGATTCTTATTGTTATACTTATTACCTTATTAAAGTTTTCATATTATTCTTGCAAGTTCATCATTAGTGGTCAATCAAAAGTTGTGTGAAAGACAAAAGTCAACAAAAAAGAGTATACAATCTTTCATTTTAAGAGAAATTCTGCCAAAAAAAAAAAGAAAGAAGTTTAAATATATATATAAGTTTGATAAAATTCCTACGTTTAAGTGTCCTCTTTAATTTTTGTTTTTCCATACACTTTGTGTTTACCTTGCTTGTTTATCAATGGTGAAATTGTTATTTGTTACTTCTCTTTTGTCGTGTTAAAATTCTGTTTTAAGTTGTCCCTTTTAGATTGATTGTCACTTCGTTTTGGTTGATTGTGTGGATTGGAGATTGACTTCCTTAAGAACTCTTGAGAACACTTGAGTGGAAAAAGGCAAGAGAGATTCATTACACAAAAGCCATATTGAGTGAAACACAAGTGATTTTAAACACTTTGAGTGAAACACGTGAGTAGAGTGGTGAGGTCCTTTATTTTGCTAACTTTCTTTGTTTTGTAGCTATGGCAACGAAATTGAGCAGTGGGAGCACACCTCCCTCACCTAGAACCATTGCCTTGAAGTTCAAAATTGAGGGGCTTGGAAGACATGTTGAGATATTATTGGAAAGAACTAGAAATGACTTTAATGATAGGTTTGAGAGGTTGGAGAGAAGGAGGTCTAGTCGTGAGACTTATTTTTATGGTGATGATGAGTCCCAAGGGTCACCAAGGGAGAGAAGAAGTTGTAGAAGGCAGGAATGGTAGTAAAGAAGATAAGAAGGAGAGAAAACATCATAGAAGAGGGAGAGAAAATGAGAGAATTGAGGGAGTGAAGATAAAAGCGTCATCCTTCGATGGGAGAAATGATGTGGAGGCGTACTTAGAGTAGGAGATGAAGATTGAGCAAATATTTTCATGCCACAATTATAGTGAAGAGAAGAAACTCAAATTGGAAGCCCTTGAATTTAAAGATTATGCACTCATTTGGTGGGATCAAGTGCAAAAAGATAGGAGAAGGTACGGTGAGGATCCAGTTGATACTTGGGAGGACATGAAGAAAATGAAGAGAATGAGATTTGTTCCCTATTATTACCCTAAAGAACTTCACATTAAGTTGCAAAGTTTGAAATAAGGTGGAAAGAGCATAGATAATTACTTTAAGGATATGGAAGTAGCTCTAATAAGGGCTAATGTTGTGGAGGAAAGGGAGGTTACCATGACTCGATTCTTGAATGGTCTTAACCATGACATTAGAGATGTTGTGGAACTCCAACCATATGTTGAGCTTGAAGATCTTGTTCACCAAGCAATAAAAGTGGAGCAATAATTGAAGAGAAAAGGAACCATGAAGAAAGGTGCTTCCATTTACAATTTAAAAGGGTGAAAAGAAAACTCAAAGAAGGAGAAAGCACATTCTCAAGGAATAGTTGCTACCCCTAGTGGTAAAAATCCTTCTAAATCACATATCAATTCTACTAATGGTTTTTCTTCTACTATTTCCCAACATAAGGACATCAAATGTTTCAAATGTCTTGGAAAAGGCCATATTGCATCCCAATGTCCTAATAAGAAGACTATGATCTTGAGGGAGAATGGTGAGGTCTTTAGTGCAAGTTCATCCCCATCACTAGATGCTTCTAGTGAAGAAGAGAGTGAATGTGAGGTTTTACGCCATGAGGGAGAGTTGTTTATGGTGAGGCATCTCTTAGGTAGTTTAGTCAAGGAGGATGACACTTCACAAAGGGAAAATATTTTCCATTCAAGATGTTTGATTCATGGGAAAGTTTGTTCTCTTATTGTTGATGGGGGTAGTTGTATCAATGTTGCAAATGTTAGGCTTATTGAAAAATTGTGTCTTATCGCTACTCCATACCCCAAACCCTACAAACTTCAATGGTTAAGTGATGAAGGAGAATTGGTTGTTGATAAGCAAGTTGTGATTACTTTATCCATTGGCAAGTATGAAGATGAATTCTTATATGATATAGTGCCTATGGAGGCAAGTCATATCCTTTTGGGAAGACCATGACAGTTTGATAAGAAAACTATTTGTGATGGCCATTCAAACAAGTTCACATTTGTACACAAGGGGCGTCAAATCACTTTAGTAGTTATGACTCCTAGTCAAATTTGTGAGGACCAAATAACTATGAGGTTGAGGAGAGAGCAAGAGAGGAAAGATGAAAAGAAAAAGAGTGAGTTTGAGGGCACACTTAAAAAGAAATAGGAAAAAGTAAAGACGCATACATGTGAGAAAAATAAGAGTGAAGCAAAAAATCAAAGTGAAATGATTGAAAATTTATTGGTGAGGGAAAAAGAAGGGAGGAAAACATTGTTGACCTCTCAACCTATGTTTTTCCCTTTGTATAAAGAAAGTTCTATCGGTGATTTGACTAACCCTTTTGCTTGTCATGCTTTGCCTAGTGGTGTTAATTCTCTTTTGTAAGAATTTGGAAATGTCTTTCCCAAGGAAGTACCTCATAGCCTACCTCTAATTAGAGAGATAGAACATCAAATTGACTTGATTCCAAGAACAACATTGCCCAATTGGCCTGCATATAGAAGCAATCTTGAAGACACTCAAGAAAAGTTGTATGCAAATATTGAAAAATGTACATTTTATAAAGATCATATAGTTTTTCTTGGCTTTATTGTTAATTCAAAAGGAGTGCATGTAGATGAAGAAAAGATTAAAGCTATAAAGGATTGGCAAACTCCTAGGACAGTGAGTGAAATAAGAAGTTTCCATGGGTTAGCAAGTTTTTATAAATGCTTTGTGATAAACTTTAGTATCATTGTTGCACCCCTTAAATGAAAGTGCTAAACAAAATGTGGATTTTAAAGGAAAAAGGAAAGTGGCATTTGATCCCGGAGATTGGGTTTGGATACATATGCGCAAGGAAAGGTTTCTTATGCAAAGGAAGTCAAAGTTTCAAGCAAGAGGGGACTAACCCTTTCATGTTTTAGAGAGAATTGGGGACAATGAATACAAAGTGGATCTACTTGGTGACTATGGTGTTAGTGCTACTTTTAATGTGTCTGACTTATCTCTCATTCATGTAGGTGATGAGGATCCAAATTTGAGGGCGAATTCTTTTGAAGAGGGAGGGTTTGATGGAAATCAAGAAAGCTCAATTGAAGACAAAGGCCTAAAGGCATTAGAGGAAATTCAAGGACCAATAACAAAGGCCTGAGCAAAAAGGATAAAATGAAATCTAGAAAAGATAGTTGTTGTCCTATTCAAAAGTGGGATCAATTTGAATTTAGAAGAACCAATGATGATTAATTTGCATACACATAGAAGATGTGGGTTCTGATGAATTTAATTAAGAATTATGTTAATTTAATTATTTCAATAAAAAAAAGTCATGTTGGTTATTACTAGTTTTTTAGGTTTTATTTAGCATTAGAATTTGTTTTATTTGGTTTGATAATGTATTGGTCTCTTGGCATTTAGTTCAATTCCCTTTAGTGGCTGAGCCAATTTAAATTCATTATAATCAATTATAACAACAATTTTGAGAATAATAGAATTGGAGGCTAAACACTCGTATGAGCATGTGACTCCAGAGTTCTTGAATAAGCTCATTATGCTTGATCTTATCAAGAGGCAAACTCTTGTGGCGATCATTTCTTCTTGACTTATCAATCTTTGATTATGGTGTCATCTTTTCCTTCTTGGCTTATCAATTTTTTATTGTGGCATCGTCTTCTCCTTTTTCCGTTCCCAAATTCGCATTTTATTTTTGTCAGAATTTTTCACTTTTCTCACGTTCATATCTCACGTTTTACTTATTATTTTTCAATTATTCGTGAGCCTAAATTGTGATTCAAAATGTGATTTTTCACCTTGTTTTTTAATAATTGAATTTTGAGTTTTGTAGCACAAGATTCAGGGTGCTTTCATTGAGCACAAGTTTTAGAATTTTTTGATTTATACTTAATTTCACAATATGTTTTGGGTGTGATAATTCAACTCAAGAATCGTAACTTAGGCAACAAGGGTTAAGGTTGTCATAAGTGTTTAATATTTTTATTATTAAATTGTTAGTTTGTTATTATATTATATTCACAATATCTGTTTCTTTTTCTTTTTTTTTTCAAGTGACCAAATGATAATTATATGTAATATGAACAAGTAATTATTGATTATATTTTTTAAAAAAAAATCACATTATTTAACTAAATTTCTTGAATTTTTTTTATGTTTCTTAAGTCATGTTATTGGATAAGAATTTCTATTATATTTACAATATTATAATTTTTGTACCTTCATAAATTTATAACAAAATAGTTAACATTAATGTAAAGAAACATTATATTATCATTCAATCATAAATAATCTTATATGATAAGTTTATTAACTTTTATACTAACTAGTTTAAAAATTATATTAATAGTGATTTTTTATTGATAGTTACACTAGCTAAACATAGCCATTAAATTTATTTATTGTTGTATTCATTTCAATATCAATATTTTTTAGTGTCTTCTTCCTTTTTTCTTATTTTTATCTAAAAAAATTTATTTTTTACCTAATAAATTTAGATTAATTTACATGGTACTATATTAAACTTGATTGTTGTGTTTGTTTTTATTTTTTCATCTAAATTATTTTTGGACTCTAATTTTTTTAATAAATTTTTATTTATTTTATAACAGTTTTAATAATTTTTTACCTAAAATTTAATTTAAAAATAAATTTAAATTAATTTAGATATTAGTTGTATTTTATTTATTTTTTAAATAATATAAATAATTTTATCTACTAATTAAATAGAAAATAAAAGCCCCCCATTAAAGATTATAATGAATGTAAATAATAAACTTATTTAAAATATTTTTAAACCAATAATTTAAACTAGATAAAATTATTTAAAATACTAATTACTTTGTACAAATAAAAAATGATATATTTAAAATTTCTAAAGATAAAAATTTCACAAAAACGTTATATAAAAATGCATTATATTTTAAAATACAGATGAGTTTACAACTTCTATAGGAATTTATTAAATTTTGTGTTGTCATATTAAAGTTTAAAAAAAGAAAAACAGAGGCTACTAGATTGAAATTGTGCACCAACATTCAATTAATCATGTCTTAGATATTCTTATTTTATTTGTTAAGAGTATAATTTATTTGTTTATAATTTGATATAAGATAAAAGTGAAAATAATTTAATAAGAAAAAACACTAAGAAATAATACTATATATACTGTAGCAAACCTTATCATGGTCTTATTCTATTTTTTAAGATTATGTTTTTTATTTATAGTGTTTATAATACACAATATAATTATTTAATAATCTAATATATATTTATTTTATTATGATAATTTTTTTTTGTAATATACAGAGAAAGATCAAATTAATTTAATAGATTCTAAAAGATTACTTTTAAAAATTTTAATTTTTTCAAATATTATGTATAAATATATCAAATGAAAAAAATGGTCATTTATTTAATAAATATTTGACATAATTAAATATATGAAAATTTTTATTTTTTTATATTTCATGTTTAATATAGCTCATTTTTTATAATAACATACAACATTAACAAAATTTTTATAAATTATTTCGTCCCCTGTTATTCACCTATGCATTACAATTGATTCACATTCCAGTATATAGAAAAATATATGTATTCAGATGGAGATTTTGATTAAATAAAAATTAAAAATTTTAAAAAAATTTCAACATGTCAATATTTTTTTCGAATCAACAAGTTGTTGAATTCTTGTTTTGTTTTGTCATATACACTGCATCACCATATCAACATTTTATTATATATTAAAGAGTCTACCTCAGGTGATTGAGTAAGATGAATAAATTGTTGTAAATGAATAAATGATCATTTAGATCCTTAAATATGTAAGCCAATGATATTTTAGTTCCTAAAAAATAAAAAAAATTATTTAATTTCTAAATGTCTAAAAAGTATGACAATTATATTTTACCATTAAATTTTTATAAGACTATTTTGTTATTAAATTATAATATTTAATGACTAATTTGACATTAAATTATAAAGTTCAAAAATTAATTTCTTGTTAAGTTATACATAAAATATAATTATCTTATTATTTATATATTTAGGGATTAAATCAAAAATTTTATTTTTTATGGATTAAATTTTTATCGATTTACATATTTAGAAATAAAAATGATAGTTTATTTAAATTTTCTAATATTTAAATTTGATTCATGATAATAAAAAAAAAACTTGACTATATCATATGCAAAAATAATGTACTTTAGACCTTTTTATTAACATCAGACGAAATTTATCTTACTTTCATTTTATTTTACTTTTAGCGTGTTCATTTATATATATATATAGGAATTGTATTTTAAATTTAATTATATATGTGCGTTTTGAAGCACCTACAATTAACTACTGCTAATAAATTAGAAGCTTGGGCATCACTTGGTATCTTTAAGGTATCAATAATACGCAATAATCAGTACACAACTTTTACAGCAACATATATCAAACAGTGAGTGCCATAAGAATCAAATACTGATTTGATCCTAGCACCAACTTCTATTCCCCCCAAATACATACATGGACAACAAAAGTGTAAAACACTTTCTACTCAGATTTGTGCTCACCAGAACCTCCCCATCCATAAGGACAAAACGTTATTATATACTCTGAGGATGCACAACTCACCAATGGGCTAGGTGAGTCAAAAGCATAGCTAAAATAATTAGGACAAGCATTCTTAAATATCTTAGAGTATACACTTGGCTTGCACTTCCTTGGACTCCCATATTCATTCCTACAACAGAACTTGTCATTATCAAAGGCCAAACAAGCACTTTTGCATGCCACAACTTCTCCCTTGGAATTCAACACCTCAAGCTCAGGTGGGCACAAGCCTTTTAGATCCTTCAAGCACCCTTGAATGTTACACTTGGGGTTTGTGATCTTGGGGGTTACAGAGACAGGGATGTTGTAGCCATCAACAAGGCTAACATCATAGAAATTTGGCTTTCCTTCTTTAAGTGAAATTTCAACTAGTGTGACTGGAGGAGTGCCTATGAGTCCATTGCATGCTAGTCTTCCATCACAGTCCCCAGTTTCACAAGCTGGTTTCCAATTTGAACCAAAATTGCAACCTGTTCTTGCCCAAATTCTACCATTCCATGTCCATGGTGTTATCACACGTTGAGTTTGATCTGGAGCAAGGTAGAATCCACCATCTGCTATCACTGGTTGGCCACTGTTTGGTGCAGTTGCTGGCCATATTGGAAAGGGGCACTTATTATGCACATAGAATGAAACTTGATGCGCCTCTACCTTTCCTGCATATACCGGTTTCATGTTTTGCAATTGAGTTCAATTACCATGCAATGAGTAGAAAAAAACTTACACCGTTAACTAAAGAAAAATATAATCATTTATGATTGAATGTAAAAAAAAATTATATTATTAATGTATTTTTTTTTTCTCTTTACAGTGAGTTGAATTTCAATACACTACAAGTATAAAAAAATTTACAAAGTCATAATAATAATTTTAAAATAATTAAATAATAGAAACAACCCAATTCAACTATTAACATATTAACATATAAATTACATTCACAAGAAAATTAACTATTGCAAGAGCATGGTAATATTATATACAGATGATAAAAAGTTCCTTAATAAAAAAAAACAAAGGAGCCTAAAAAAATTCATCATATGTGAAAATAGCAATAAAAATAACAAATCCCTTGTGATTATTATTTCACTAATATCTTAATCTTTTTATCGAGATACCATAAAAAAAAGAAAGTTTGAAGTGTATCAACCAAGGGAGATAGTCTAATTAATATGCAGTTACCAGAGTAAGTGGAAGAGCAGACCAGGAAGAAAAATAAGGCAACAATATGCTTTGGCCGCTGCATTTTAAATCTGACCTGCACTTGGTAAATGAATGTTGGGAAGTGAACATGTAGTAGATATTATATATATATATATATATATATATATGTTATGTTGTTGGAGGTGAAGATTACGAGAAAGGAAGAGTTTCTTCTTCAATTGTACTCTAAGATTTGATGTGGATAATCTTTACATAAAAGGAAGATAAATGATGATGTTGACTCTCAAGCGTTTATTGTTTTTGCTTGAAGGAGAGCAAAACAACAGTTAAGCACAACAAGCTAACACGTGCACATTAGGGTAAGACTGATATGAAAATGTTGCTTGTTGCTCAGTGTTTGTTAAGAAGTTAACGCTTCAATAGGCCAAGATAGATTATGCTTAGACAAAAATCATAACTTTATTATGTTAATATGTGAAAATCAGTTTGGGATGTTACCCCTTACGTTTGATGATCATCAGTGCTTATGACTAAACGAAAAATTTTGCCTTGGAGGTTTATTTTTATTTTTGGATGTCTTTACCAGTTTGGGTAATTAAAATTGACTTTTTGAGGTGCTTTTTTAATTTTGGAGATCTTCCCCTGTTTACGTAGTTGTAATTGAACTTTCTTCTGAAACATTAAGTATAAAACTTTAATCACCCTAGACATAACTTTTAAACGTTAGGCTATTGAATTTTTAATTATATAATAATATATAATTAAATGGAAGTTGAAAAATTCTTACACAAAAAGTACATTCCAACTAATTTTATGTTAGATGTAATTATATAAAATCAAATATAGCTAGCATGTAATTAAAATGGGCGTCAAGCCCTATAAACAAGATGGGCATAAATTGAGGTCTCAAACTCCAAATACTGGCTCTATATAAAATAGTAACATACAATTTTATTTAAAATTAAATAAATCAAATAAAAATAATCTTTAGCATTTCTTTTTATAATTCAATTATACAAAAAAATTAAAAATAAATTTATATTTGAAAGAAACTATTGAGCTGTCAACTTAAGAAATCAATGATCTTCAGCCCAAATCAGATCCTCTCCCCACCTCGAACATTTCTCTTCGCTTACTTTATTACCTTTTTAAAATCTCTAACCAAAGCTTTCTTTGATTTCTATATTGACTTACGGTATAAATAGATTGATGGGCTTTTGGACTTTGTTAGTTGACACCTATGTTGTATCGATGGAATGGCTTTTGGGCTTTTGTCTGTTGGAAACTCACTGTTCAAATCATTAAACAAAAAGTTAACAAAGAAAAACAATATTTCTAAAGAAAAGAATTGAAAACATGAATAAATTGTTTGTCTCATGGCCAGTCCCAAATGTTAATGGCAGCAACGCCGCTACACAAGGCGATGGAATATGAGACTGCTACGGCGGAGATGCCACCTGTGAGGGCAGCACCGTCGACACCTGTGAGCATTGATTTATGACAGTCACCTGAGAAATATACAAACACAATTTGTTTGCTCTCCAAAAAGTATGAGATTCCTTCTCAGAAATCTCCTGTCAATATAATTTAATTATAATGTAAAAGCTTCAAATGACAAATTATGTCCATTAGTCTATCATCATTTTCAACTGATTAATAAGAAAATAATTTACAATAACCCTCCTCCTTTATCCGGGCTTGGGACCGGCTATTGATCATAGGCGGAGATAAAAACGTTTTTTATAATGAAAAATTCTGCTCCACAGAATTATAAATAAGTTTAATTACTTTCTATAGTTACACAACTTTTATATTTTAATTTTTATACATAAAAATTATATATTTTGATTGTTATAT
>JAMLFT010005737.1:0-17107 GCA_026544285.1 Pachyrhizus erosus
TGTAGTTGTTGCTATAAGTCACTCCTGGAGGTCTACATGCTGAAGAACTGTCAATTATTTTAGCAAATATTAATTCACCTATTTATGTGACCTAAATTTAATTTCTAGTACTTTTGTCTAAACATGTTGTATTTTATCTCCAAATATTAGGAATTTTTTCATATATATATATATATATATATATATATTTTTTTTTTTTTTTTTTCTTGTTAGTGATTTCTATTTTATCTATTTATGAGATTAGGAAGGAAAAAACTGGTGTTGACCGTGTGTCCCTCAGACAAGCTATCATATTCATCTGTGCCACAAATAGACCAGATGAATTAGACCTTGAGTTTGTTCGTGCTGGACGTATTGATCGTCGTCTGTACATTGGTTTGCCTGATGCAAAGCAGAGAGTTCAAATTTTTGGTGTGCACAGTTCTGGAAAGCAACTTGCGGAGGATGTGAATTTTGAAGAGGTATATGATTCGTTAGAGGAATATATAAGTTAACTACATCAACGTAGGCTAATAAATTCAAAAGGCACTCAAGCAAAAATTAGACTTAGATAATTACTGTATGTGAAAAATAAGAATGAGGCATTTTGTAAAACAGGCTGCATTGGGCAGATTCAAACATGCTTAAGCTAGCTCCAACAAATTAAAAGCAATCAATAATGGGCTGTTAAAAGATGTTTGAGCAATGATGTAGTATACACTGTAGAGTAGACAGATTAGTTTCTTGAGAATTTCAGGATACTGCATTCACTGCTGAAATTATGAGTCATATATTGTTATCAAATTCATTATTCAATGAAATTTTGTAATGGTTGAAACACAATCTGCTTCAAGAGCATCTCTCAAAGAATTGCATATAAAGTTGGACTGTTTTTTATTATCATATTCATGTCTTCCTATTTGTGTTTCATTCTGAGTTAGTATGTGAGACTTGGTCTTCTTTGTGCTGAATTTGGCTGCTTTGTCTGCCTCTGAACAGCTTGTCTTCCGTACTGTTGGATTCTCTGGAGCAGATATAAGAAACCTTGTCAACGAAGCAGCAATAATGTCGGTAAGTACTAAACTTCAAATTATTAGCCTTGGGCCCTGACTACCTTTTGTATACACTGCACTAGTTCCCTTGGTGCTTTTCAATATAACTTTTTTATCAGAAAAGGGAGAGCAAACAAGATTAACCAACATAGGGTCAGAAATTATAATGGGGAATAAAATTATGTCAAGGTCACAATTCTGTGTTTCTTTTTCTTCTCTGTTTAGGGAAAGTAATGTATTCTTTAACTTGAAATATGAGGAAAAGTGAATACTATTTTCTGATAATTTTACATTGATAGGATACAATGTATATATAGGTAAAAAAATCCTAGTAATTTTATGCTACAAATCTGTAAATATTACAGGAAATGCAGAATTAATGACAACTGTTATGTTCAGGTAATTGTGTTAAAAAAAGATCACATATTTATGTATTTGTACTAGTGATATGCTGATTACAAAAGGATCTCTAATAAAGGGTCATACAATCAAATTCCTAATTATTAGTGACATGTGATAGCACAAATGAAACAGTGCTATTTACAGTTACACTCCCCATTAAGTTGGAGCATATGTTTTATGCACCAAGCTTGTTACAAATGAACTCAACTACAAGCCCCCTCAAGGGATTTGGTAAGCAAATCTGCCATTTGATAATTGGAACTGACAAAGTTATATTGCTGCTTGCAAGAACCTTCTCTTTGACAAAATGACAGTCAATTTATATGTTCTTGGTTTGTTCATGAAAAACTGAGTTTGAAACAATATAATGTGCTGCCTGATTGTCACAGATTAACTTCATTTCTTTAGCATCTTCTAACTTTAATTGCTGAATAATTGCTTAAACCACATGAGTTTACATTTTGCTTTTGCTGCCATGGCATGACACTTAGCCTGTTCATTGGACCAAGCGACTGTGTTTTGTTTCTTACTCCTTCACGAGATTAAGCTTCCTGAGGTGAATCTTCTATTGGATGTTGACTCAGGAGTAACTTGATACTGAGATTAATAGGATAGGAATATTAGAAGGGTGCCAATCTGGCATGTCAGTCTCATCCAGTATGTCCAAAGCATATTTTTGCTTACTAGAATAATGCTAGAAGTAGACTAGGCAACTTCAATGCCTAAGAAGTATTTTAGGTGGCCCCAGTTCTTACTCTGAAAATGACAGGACAAATGTTTGAGATTACCAGTAATTACAATGTTGTCAATGTAAGTCACGAGGTGAATATCAACCTCACATCTAGTCATGCAAATTTCTATAATGCAGAGTTGAGCCTGCCAAACCAAGCACTGGAAGACTGTTTTAAACTGCAAATGAAGCGATGGAGATGACATACTAAATAAGGAGCATCTATGTTAATATTATTGAGTTTGAGATCCCCTTGATGATATCTTCCAACATCCTTTTTGGTGTCTTTCTTTTCCTTTTTTCCAGATTAAAAAACATGTAATCTACTCTTTTAATTGGTGTCTCTTGTGGCCTTCTTTGTATATGCTTAAACCACCTTAACCGATTTTCTATCATCTTTTCTTCAATGGGTGCTACACCAATCTTCTTCCTTATAATATCATTCCATATTCTATCTTTTCTTGGTTGACCACACATCCATCTTAACATCCTCATTTCTGCCACTCTCACTTTTCTCTCTTGTTATCCCGTTAAAGCTCAACATTCACTACCATATAGTATAGCTGAATTTGGATGTATAGTGATGGTAGGGTTATAGTTAGGTGTCTCTTCTAAGTAACATTGGAGAATAGAAGGGGCGAGTCTCAAAAAAGGTAATCTCTACAGAGACTAAATAGAACTTCAGATTAGGTGATTAGCAATGATAACCTTTTTGTGAGTAGCCAAGGAACATACAGTTGAGTGGCATCATTAATAGTAACAAAATGTTGTTAACCTAGAGTAGGAGTGATACAACTAGGACCCCAATTGTTTGTGTAAACTAATTCAAAAGGTGCCACAACTTGGTTTTTTTTATTCTATTTAGAAGATGGTTCAAACATGCTTCCTAAGTGTTGAAAACTTGCCTTAATCGCAGGCACTCCTAGTCTGCCTTTTTGTTGCAGTCTCTTTGGGGGTTGCCTAAATTGTTGTCTCAAGGGTGGTGTCTAGTCTCACATTGACTAGAAATATGACTTATATAGAACTTATAAAGCTTGAAAAGATCTCACCTTACAAGCTGTTCTTGTGGGATTGAGTTAGACCCTAAGCCCTAATTCTAAGAAGTTGAAAGAAAAAGAACTCTAACATATTAAGTTTATTTTAATACAAGTGCTAGCCTCCCTTTTATAGGGTAAACAATTAAGCCTAAAAAAGGAAATAAGGAAACTACATAATAAATAAATATAAAGATATAATGAGATAAATTTATATATCCTAAAGTATCTATGATACTTACAACACCAAGTTGAAAAAATTCATTCAAGTGTTGACACCTTTGTAAACCTTGGAACCATAAGGTGTGACTTTTAATGATTTGGATGTCCTAATGTTGGTGAATGATATTAGTTGATCAATAGCAAAGCAAGAAGTGGGTGTGGAAAGGTGGTGTTGAGACTCATGACCTGTGCCAATGGTCTGTCCCATGTGCTGATCCTGAATCAAAACAGAGTTATTTTCTAAGATGAATGAATAAGGTAATGTGCAAGTGAGTTTACTACTGGAGATAAGATTCAAGGGACAAATGGACAATTAGGCATGTAATGAACAGAGTTTAGAGAAAGGGATGGAAGCGTTTGGATGGACCAATACCCACAACATCAGTTTGTGAACCATCAACTAGAGTCACTGGAGGTAGTATATCCAAATAAGATAAATGGGAGAAAAGAGATTTGTTAACAAACATATGATCTGGTGCACTAGTGTCAAGGATCCATGGCTTTAGGGTGAAAAATTGTATACAAGCAACAGGATTACCTGTGTGAGGAATGAAGGCGACAGGTGATGGCTGCATGGCAACTTACAGTTTAAGGTACTCAGTTTGTGGCAGATGCAGAAACCTCATTTGAAGTATCACAAGGAGTGAATTGAACAACATTGCCCTGTTGATGAGTTTTAATGTGGCAGTTCTCTTTACTGTGCAACATAGCCAGAAATAATTGCCATACCCACCTATGTGTCCTCCACTGTGATGTTGAGATGAGAAACCATGGTTGCAGAATCAGCAGGAGCTGAAAGAGATGCAATGGAAGCGACAGATAAATGAGGCGAGAGATGTAACAATTGTTCACTTACAGTATTAGAAGATAGACTAAGACTGGACAATATCTGATTGCACTCTGAATGAAGCAATTTCATGGATGATTTAGAAAACACTTGAAAATCTTATTGTCAAGTAATGTATTTGTTGCTAATCTAGATATTCATATTTTATGCGCTAGATATGTTTACGTCATGTTCTGTTGTATGATTTGAAATCTTTATGTAACATTTTCAATATTGAATATGAATTTTGTTGGCTACGATGACATTTTTTCTTGTTAATCTGGTAGTAAGCTACGTTAAAATATGTAATGTTTTAATCATACAAAGTTGTTGGTTGAAGGTGAGAAAAGGGCATTCCAAAGTTTTCCAGCAAGATATTGTTGATGTACTAGATAAACAACTGCTTGAGGGTATGGGTGTCCTTCTGACAGAGGAAGAGCAACAAAAATGTGAACAAAGGGTACGTCTATCTTTGTTAGTTTTCTTACTGTGGAATGTGGATTTGACATAAACCATTTTGTATTCAATTTGTTACTGTACTATAGGTATCTTTTGAAAAGCAGAGACTGCTTGCTGTTCATGAAGCTGGTCATGTAGTGCTGGCTCACTTATTTCCTCGGTTCGACTGGCATGCATTTTCGCAGCTCCTGCCAGGTGGTAAGGTATGATCTATGATGTCAGGTTACTACAATATGTGAAATGATGATATTTGATTATTATTATTATTATTTTGTCTTTACATGGAATTTATGTTCCAATTATGCAGGAAACTGCAATATCTGTATTCTATCCTCGAGAAGATATGGTAGACCAAGGTTATACAACATTTGGTTACATGATGATGCAAATGGTAGTGGCTCATGGTGGTCGATGTGCTGAACGTATTGTATTTGGTGATGATATAACTGATGGAGGAAGTGATGATCTTGAAAAGATAACGAAGGTAACTAATATTTAGTTTCAGGATGTATTTAATGCCTTGAGCAAATGATAAATATAGATGTGAGACAATTACATGATTTTATGGCTGAAAAATATATGATAGATACCTCATATTACCAAAGTCTGTGTGAGGAAAAATAAAGGGAATGGCAGTGTGTTGATGATTCATGTGAGCAAGATTGGTGAGATGGAAGGAATTGTGCACAGGACATTTCTTGTAATTGCCTATACACATGGCAGGAGGGAGAGTGAGAAGTGAAGGTGTGAATTCGGCTAGAATAAATGTTTGAAAGCAGATAGACAGAGAGGGAAGACACAGTAGAATAAATGTTTTGTGGAGATCTATTCTGGAAACTGGGGATCATGACTTTTAGCATCGTTCTGCAGCTTCATTTCTTTGGAATTAGGTGTTTGGGATTTTTGGACAGTGTTTGGTCTGTCTAAAGGATCTGCAACCATTTTGGTTTTAATTAATTTCAGAGGTTGTGGGTCTTTTGAAGAAGCTTAGGTGACTTAAATAACATTTTGATCTCTATAAAATATGATGTTTTTTTTATTTGTCTTTTAAAGTTTTTTTGTTTTGTTTTAGTCCTTTAAATTTTTTTAATTTAGTTTCAGCTGTCAAGTAACAACGTTAATTGATATTGTAACAATGATGTTAATAGCTATCAAGAGTCTAACACAGTAGTCATGTATATTTTTTTTTAAAATATTTTTAAATTCTCACATGATCAAAATAGGTGATGACATCAGATTAGTTTATGAGGGATTTAAAAATATAGTTTATCAAAAAAACTACACGTGTTTGTTTTGTTAGACTTTTTGATGATATGACAAATTTATAGACTGTTAATGATGTTACATCATCAATTTATGTTTTTGTTTAATAACAAAGACAAACAAAAAAATTTAAATCTTTAAAGGACTAAAAAAAGTTTTAAAGAACTAAAATAAAAAACACTTTATTTTACATGGACCACTATGTTGTTTAAGCCAGCTTAATTTTTTGTGGCAGTATGCAGTCTGCAGTTCTGTGGTGTTTATGGTCGAACAAGAATGCTAGAATTGTTTCCTTTGGTATATAGTTACTTTATTAGCTACCCTTTGGCATTCTGCTCATGAGCCTTTTTAGCAGTTCTGTTACGTAGGTTTTTGTTCTTGGCTATTTTCTTACTGTTTTTGTGAGGATGTCTTATCCTTTTTCAGTGTACTATCCTTTTGTTTTACTATAGTTTTCTTTTTCTATATATAAAAAGTAACCGCACATCCAATGAACCAACTCATTCCTACCTAATTCGTACTCATGCTCATATCCAAGTAGTTAGTGAACTAAAATAAGTTTATTTATAATACAACCGTATCTTTATTTCCTCGGTACTTATTTTTTTTTTTTTGGGGGAGAGGGGAGGGGGGATTTGTTCTTGGCTATGAGGATTTCTTAAATATATATTGTGCATGGGGGTTCATGTGCATCTCCTTTACAAACATTTGCTGTGTTTTTGTTCACGTGTAAACCCATAATTTTTTTTATTGATTTGAATTATTGTATCTTCATGGTGCGTATGCCTGTATGGTAATATTTTTTCTTTTTGGTTTTAATTATTTTGCTTATCACTGAAATTTGTTTTCAGATTGCTAGGGAGATGGTTATCAGCCCTCAAAATAAGAAGTTGGGGTTAATAGCTTTAACAAAAAGGGTTGGCTTAATTGATCGACCAGACAGTCCAGATGGAGAGTTGATAAGATATAGAGTATAGTCCTTCTTTGAAGCAGCAAATATATTTAGTGTTTACCTTTCTCTGTAATGTGAAAGTAATTCATTTTTTTCCTTCATTTGTGTTTAGTGGGATGACCCTCAAGTAATTCCTGCTAATATGACACTAGAGGTGTCTGAGCTTTTTACCAGGGAGTTGGCAAGGGTAATTCTGTTTTACTATCTCTCCATCTTTATTTTATGGCATTTGAAAGGAGCTTTAAGCTTATGCAAATTCTTCACCCTTGAATCTAATAAAGGTTTGTGCTTTTTGTAACTGGTGTTTTTCATGTTAAACAAATGTGACGCAAATGATGACATAATATGAGCATGACATTTTTGTATACAAGGTGAAGAAAGAGAGAGCCAATCAAGATGGGTTTTTTTGTTTTTCTTGCTAAATAATCAAGAGGGAAATAAATATTATAAAAAATTAAAATTTGGTTAAATTTGTGAAAATTTCCATCTGTTAAAGAAATTAATTCTCTTATGCTTACTATAATTATTTTCTCAGTGAATATACAATGATTTTTAGTTGTTTAATTGATATGTTGGGACAGTACATTGAAGAAACTGAAGAACTTGCAATGAATGCTTTAAGGAATAATAGGCACATCCTGGACTTGATTGCAAGGGAACTATTGGAGAGGTCAAGAGTAACTGGATTGGTATGCTGTGCTCCTATTTCTGTTCAGTTTTTATACTTTTTTCATTGGAGAGGCTGGTGGTTAAAGTATAATTAACTTTTATTTTATGTTTGATCCTTCACGGTGCTGTGTAATGTATTGTAACGAAAAAATGTTTATTTCTCTCATGTCAAAGACTAGCTCTCCCAAATGCTTGAAGTTGTTCTATAGAGCCCTAGGAATGGTTTTATATCTCACAGTTCCTACAATACAAGAGCACTTTGGGGTTAAGGTGTGGATAATGCTCCTATAGTCCTATTTTACCTTGGGGGTAAATTGAATTTAGATATGTAGAATCAAAGTGGATTGGCTGTTGTATTCAGAGTGGCCAGAATCAAACTCTTGACCTCTTGGTTTTGAGTTTCCTATTCCAAGCCTATATTTCCCTTCTGCTGGTGCTTTTGGCCTGATTATATCATTTTCTTTTCCTTTCCCCTCTTTTATGTAAAGTTTTATGTTGTGTTTCCCTTTGTAAGTATCTTCTGCTATGTATCTGTAGGAGGTTGAAGAAAAAATGAAGGAACTGTCTCCGGTAATGTTTGAGGACTTTGTGAAGCCATTCCAGATAAATCCAGACGAGGTACTTTCTTCCCTACTGTTTAATGTGGTAAAGGTTATTAAAATGAGTCTGGACTCTGGATACCCTTTGACACTTATATATTGGCATAATAGCATGCATATTCTGATTATAATAGCATAACTGCAGGACTAAAACAATTTTTATATTATTATTATACAAATATAATTCATTTTTTGAGAGGTTGAAAGGTGATTGCTGATTTGTTTAATTACTCTCAGTCTCTCCTGTCTTTTTCTGTTAATTTTTTGCTTTCTCAATTTACTTTATGTTTTTGCCTTGATATTTTATCAGCAAATTATGAATTAGCACTGTACAATTTATTGACTTATTCTTCCTCATGAATATTAATGATTGGGAGCATATATGGTTTTTCGTTAGGAAACCCCACCAATAGTTTGTTATGGCTAGTTAGTTAGAGAGGAATAGCAGGATATAAATAATAGAAGGGAAGAAGAGAGTGAACTCTTTGGATTTAGAGTTGAAATGGGGAGGGAGAGTCCAGGTCTCAAGTACATGAGAGGTTAGAGTAGAGAGTGATCTTGAGAATTGTATCATTGGGTTTTTGTTTGGTATGACATTGTTACTGTATCAAAGGAAGTTTCTGCAATGAAGGTAGGGATGAAAATAAGATAGATTGCTTGCCTATGACATAGTCAACATCAACCGAGGGCCTGACTCAGGGTTTTCTAAAACTTTGAAACTCTTAGTTAGAAAGCTTAGACTTTGGGCTATCCAAAGAGTTTTTTAGGTTAAACAGGTTAGCCTGTTTGAGTAAGAGTAAATATAAACAAAATAATAATAATACCATTATGTAGGCCTATATTAATAATAATTTATTCCTATTGTATCAAATTTTAAGTTAGTATTTTAAGATTATTTACATTTTTAATCCAAAGGCTTAAGCCTGCTTACTTAAATATAAGTTTAGATCCATTAGCGTATTAAGGATTTATTATGAAGTTTTAAATTAAATAGGTTTGCAAGTCTGGCTTCAAAAATGACCTATTTCAGGTAAATAGATGAGACTTAAAAGCCTTTTTTCTGAATCAATTGTGCTTTGTTCACAGAAACTCATTCAGAAGTGTGCTGCTTTTCATTTCCTCCAAACAGTGCAATAATTATAATTTTATCAATGCAGGAGGGACCATTACCACATAATGATCGTTTACGATATCAGTTACCTGACTTGTATCCTGCTCCTCTCCATAGATGTTGACACATTCAGATCTTCATGTTACAACCTCAGTTGGAACAGTTTTATTTGGGGATAGAGAAATGAGTTTGATGGTGGTAACTTCTCCATAGAAAGTCAACTCCTTATGTATACATTCATGGGACAAATAGGGAATCAGGGAGAGCATAGCAGAGCTGTTGATTAAATTTTAATTGCTCATGTTCCTCTTCAAATGGTCAGTGATACATCTCATGTGATGAATTCATTCTCTATGCTGGTAAGCCTCGGAGACTTGTCAACAATCTTCAAGCATTGTCTTGCTAAAATAGCTTGGACGAGGGGGAGGTGGGGGGTGGGTTGGTGGCATCCTTTATTGTCATACTATGCTGAAATTCTATTTTCAATTTTCGTGGTTGTACAAAATTTCATGTATGATCGAGGATTAAATTTTTGGCCCTCAAAATTTGTAGTTGAATTCTGTACGCTTGCGAGTTTGAAGCTGAATCTAGTGCAATCTATGCTTTGTAATTTTGTATAAACCTAAGCATTGACAAGATATAACATGGGATTTTAGTTTAAATTCTCTTTTTGGCATTATTTTTTGTTTAATTTTGTTAGAATAATTTGAAAATATCTTAAACTAAACTTTTTCGTATCCTAGAACATGTTAGATTATCGTCTAGGTTTAGTTTTCTTATTTTCTCATTATTTCTTAGGATGTTTATTGTATTTTCTTACTTTATCATGATTTATTTTCTTAATTAATTAGATTTAGTATAATTAAGGAGTGTGTTTGATTGTGTAGAAATGAGGAGAAATAAAAAGGTGTGCGACACCTTTTATTTCCTTCTTGATGTGTGCGGAAATGGAATGAAGGAAACGCATGTGTCAACATCTATGGAGATAAAATTGAATTTCTTTTTTACCCTTGAATGTTTATATAGAAAATTACCTTTAATTATGAGTTATTTTGCTGAGTTCAATAAGTAATAATTGAAATGTAGTAATATCTTAGACTCTTTGGTAGTCTAACTTTGTCTTGTATAAAAAAGCATTTTTAGAGCTTACTTTGACTATTTACATGTATAAATAATAAAAATTAAAGTAATTGATATAATAATGATGAAAGATTAAAATGATTAAAATAATTTTTTAAAAAAAAAGAATAAAGGTATGTCTCATTATTATTAGGAGTAATTTGAAAAAATATATAAATTTAAGAAAACTTATTACTATTAACTATACTAACTCTTTTTCTTAATCCTAATGAATTAATTAAACAGATTTTATAAAAAAGACTAGAAGGAGTAATTTATTATAATTTGTCTAGTTTCTCTACTAATTAGAATACTATTGCAATATCCTGTTTTAGGTGTCATGGGTTGTGTGATATTGTGTTGTATATAATAATCATTCTAAATGTTGTGTTGCTTGAATGATTTGTATTTGCTTATAAAAATAAGTAGTCTTTATAATTATTAGTTTATAGTTATGGTCCTTAATTTATAAAAGAGCTATGGTACAACCTGAGTTATAATTAGTGATTCTATAATCACTTAATGCTTGTGAGAAGAACCAAACACTTCAAAATTTGTTTAGAGTCAAAATAGTTAAATATATAGATGAAATATATTTTGAATCATCTATAATTATTAAATGATAGCTATGAGATTATTATTCTTTATCAGTCATAGATCTTTAAAGTTATTTTTTTAAAAAAAATTTGCTCATTAGAATACCAAATTTTAATTAGTTGTTATATATTAATATTTATTCTTTTAAAAGAAAAAGAATTATGTATTGACGTTCAATTACAAATCATTAAAAATGACAAATTTGTTAACTTTATATTAACTATATTAAAAATTATATAAAAATGAATTATAATTAGATAATTATATAAAATTATTTCACACAATTAATGTATGATCATTAGATCAAAAGATATTGATATTAAAAAAAAAAAACTTTTTAAATATTTATAGAAATTTTACATTAACAAAAAATGTCAAAAGTAATTATTATAAGAGTTGATAGTTCTCTCCTTATAAATTGCTTTTGTAAAATTAAGTCACGAGTTCAAATTCTAAAACCATCAAACATGTCTCCTAAAGTGTCCCATATTGAAAATTTTCCACAAGTGGGATTAAGAGAAATCACAATGAGGTATACACAATAAAATCGTTCTTTTCTCCTCATCCAAAACTTAACTGAAGACTCAAGTTAGTACTTTGGTGATGGATGATTGAACAACACATTAAACAATGAGCATTGCATGGACGCACCTCTCATTGAGATGGATTTGTTTATTCTCAAAGTCACATATGTAAAATCATGGTAACCGCGATAACTTTATTTCTTTGGAGGGTGTCCCGGAAGCAGGCATGACTTTTTAATCATAGTTTGAGAAAGTTCAACTACTTAATAATTTAAAAGTAACAGATCACATCTTCCATATCCATAATATTCTACAAACTAATAACTGATTCCCGACTGGCTGCGTAGAGGGGCTAACACCAGAATCTGCTGGATCACAGCTTGCTTTTTGGAGCACCAGCTGGTGCATTTCTGGATCTCTTTTCTACTGATCGAGATACCTGTTTCACAGCCTCTTTTGGTAAATGACGAGGCCGACTCAGCCAAAGTCCGCCGTCAACAATCATAGTGTCACCATTAATGTATTTTCCTTCACAAATTTGCAGAAATGTTTCAGGTTTCCATGGGTAAAAGAAAAAAAAAAATGATGACTGATGTATCTAGAGTAACATTGCTCCCGTTCCAATAATTTAACAGACTACATTTTTTTCCAGAACGATGAGATGGACTGATTCTTTAGGGGTAAAATTAAAAAAGTGAAAGTAATGATAACTGTATAATGGCTTAGAAGTAATGAACATATGAGAAGAAGAGAAATGTTAACGACACTCTCTAACATTCTTTGTGATTAGTTAAAATTTATTGAAAAATTATCAATTTTGATGAATCTCATTTCTCATTTAATGATTTAGATGTAAGATCCACCAAAATTAGTGATTTTTAATAAATTTCAATTAATCAAAATAAGTATTAGGTAGTGTCAAGAAGAGTGTTACTAACATTTCTCATGGGAAGAAACATTTATAAACAAACCTTACAAAGGAATTAAGTTTTACAAACAGATGCAATGGAAATTTCATTACATGACATGTCAAACATGTCTCTGAACTTGGGTTAGCCAAACTCTCTGTGCATGTTCGAAAAGCAAATTACTCATGCTGAATCAAATATCTTGCCAGAATAAAGCACAATCAATAAATCATTTTTGTTTTCTAAAATTAAGTTACATTTTTTTCCTACTTAATTATAGCATATGCCATAAAAATCTGATATAATAGAAAAAAAATGCATGTTTGTAGTCCCACTAGACATATATCTAGCCAAAGGATAACAACAACAGAACCAAGTTATCAAAAGATCACAGAGACATGCAATAAGGGTTGGGATGGGCAAAGAAAGTGTGCATGAATATATCGTCTAGCAAAAGACCTACTCCTTTGGAGCACAGGTAGAAAATAAAAAATAGATTCGTCACTCTTTGAGATCGCAAAAGAAGAGTATTATATTTTGGAAAAACATAAATTACATACAAAGTACAGGCCGGAAAATTTTTCCCTTGTTTCAATCAAATCTAGCATAGGAATAGTCTGCTGACAGCCGAGACTATGATATAAAAGAGAATTGCAATAAGAGTAGCACAAAGATAGGCATTTCTTCTCATAAAACATATAGCCATATACAAATTATATATATATATATATATAAGATTCAAAATAGCTACAGGATAAATAGATATTACAAAAATAATGCATACAAATGGATACTGTTTTAAGACATCACTGTGTATACTTGTGGTATAGAGGAGTTGGAGTATGAAGAATATGAAATATTGCACAGAGGAATCCAATTACATAATTATCTTGTATACCTAACATCTTGTAATTTCGCTGCCAAATCCTTGAATTGCCACTAAAATATAAACCCAAGCATGGAATCTAATACTTGATAAACTCAAACACCACTGGTTAATCATGCAAGAAATCTAACTACTTCCCCTGATGTTGAAAGAAGGAAGTTAGGAAAACGAGTTCCCAAGATTTCCTAATGGTTTCCTACAGAATATCTAGTATTGCACAGCACATATTGAACATGTTACTAAATACCTTCTATTGTGCAATTTAGTAAAGCATCTCTAACATAGTACTAGCTGATTGGGACTGGAGAGAGAAAGTAGTTAAATCTAAAATAATATTCTGAACTGAAAATAATTTTATTAAGAATTTCACTTTTTTAAATTTTTATAATTTTCATGGTTTTGGGAGCTGTTCAAAATAAAGTGGAACGTAAGTTCAACACATTCAACAGACATAAACATCCAAATGATATTTACGGAAACAACATTTTATTGCCCTGATAGAAGTATGTAAACAAGATTGAAACAATAATTTTCAGTATTTGAGTGAATGGATAAAGTGACCAACCTGCATCTGATACTAGGAAAAGTGCAGCCATGGCAATATCCCATTTCTCCCCAAGTTTATACAGTGGCATGTAATCTCTGGCTTTGCTACTTATTTCATCAGGAGCCAGTTTACTCATGCCAGGAGTGTCACTTATTGGACCTGGTGCAATCCCATTGACTCTAATATCATAGTCTGTTCCCCATTCTAGTGCTAGGTTTCTTGTAGTGGCATCAACAGCTGCCTGTTGAACAACAGAAATTTAAAGGTGAATGCCAACAAAATGATTTTAACATCTAAGTAATGTGCTATAAACCTTTGCTGCAGACACGTGAATTTGATACCAAGAAGCTGTGTAATGCAAGGTAGCACTAATGTTTATTATTGATCCCCCACTAGAAGAGTTGCTCCTTCCTTCTCCCCCTTTCTTGAGATATTTTAGTGCTTCATGGCACATTGTGAATGTGCCAACAGAATCAATGTCCAGAACTGCAGAGAATAATTACAGCTTATCACTACTTTCTTTCTCTTAATGAATTTATATAATTAGAATGAGGTTGCATCATGTTCTAAAGCTGAGAAAACAGGTAACTTAGAGTGTCTTGGAGTAACCATTCATCTGAAACATAACAATCTATCTTATCCACATATTTGGATGGTGCTTCTTTAAGCAAAGAGATTTTTTATGAGACCTATGGCCGTCTAACAACAGTTTACATCATGCACAAGAGACACGTTTGGGTAAACAACTTTAGTGCTTATCATATAAACACTTAAATATAGGTTCCATAATCAAAAAGGAAATCAGGTTAAACTATTTCATACAAGGTGTACGTTGTTTTCATAAGTTATTCAGGAGAGCATATTGAAACAAGCTAAAAACAACTTATGAACTTATCATAAGCTTTTCCAAACACTTACAAAAGTGCTTATGTCATAATATATGAATCTGAATAAGCTATAAATAAGCTCTTCCAAAATCAAGATATAGTTTCTTAAGTTCTTATAGTGCAGTTCTCTAGTAAGAATTAAAATTCCACTAATCTCCACAATAAAAGTTTGTATTAAAAGTTAGCATAAGTGACCAAGGTGAAACTCCTATTCTCATTAGAGAGCAACACCAAAAACACTTAACTACATTAACATAATCACAAGTGTAGTGCATTGGAAATCACACATTAATAACACTTTTAATAAGTTTTGTACTTTTTAATTCCTTAACTATCCCAATTAGCATTTGCCTTAAAATAAAATATAAAAGAGGTGATCAAAGCAGAACCTGTTCGAAAGCCATTTGGAGACAAATCCTCTGCAGAAACAAGAAAGTTCCCAGCTGCAGCATTCACAAGTATATCAATCCTTCCAAAATGCTTGAATGTTGATTCCACCACCCTTGCCGCATCCACTTGTTTTCGCACATCTCCCTCAAACCCAACCGCCTAAACTAAAGCAAAATTCACATCAATAACTCTGTCTTCACTCTTCCCAAACAAATAAAACATTTAGACCCATTACATTAATCGCCAAATCAAAAACCACGTATCTTTTTTCTTTAAAAGACCAAAAAGTTTAATTTTCCCCATCCCAAAAAAAAGGAAATGGATCTTGAACCAGTTTTATAGCTGCTTTTGGTACTTCTCTCTAATCAAAGTTAGAGTCTCACTTTCATAATATTCACAGTAAAGATTTCATTAAAGGTCATATAACTAAATTATAGAGGTGAAACTCTATTTCTACTACGAGTAGAAAACAACACCAGAAATACCTAGAAAACTATGGATCTTTTTGGATATAATCCATAATTTCTTTTGAAAGCTTCTCCATTGGAAATATAGAGTTTTTTTTCCAGTAAAGAAGCTCTCAAAAACACTTTTGACTTAGTATACAAACAGACTTTGTGCATGTTTAAATAAAAGTTTGCAAACTTAAGTTAACAAAACCAACCCAAATCTTATTTCTATAAAATTGAGTTTGTAAGCAAAATTTTACTGTACAAATGTATTCTAAGAATACCCAAACACATTACAAAACTGAATTTATTCTTTAAAAGTACCTTCAGCACCTATAAGTACTTTTTGAACGATTAATCAAACATGCCCTCAGTATCTTAGTTTTGTTCAAGGATCTTCTCAAGTTATATTTTTGCACAACTATCACGTGAAAATTTAGAGTTTGTAATACGACTCTACCTATCTAATTTCAAATAAGAGAGATAGACAAAAAAAATTCATTGAAAATTGAAGAAAAACAGTGTTAACGAGAGAGAAAAGTGGTAGTGAGCTGTTACGGGAATGGCGAGTGATTGGAGAACGGAGACGGCTGAGTGGAGGACTTGTTTGCGGCGACCCATGAGAGCGACGGAGGCTCCATGTTTGCCGAATTGAGTGGATATTTCGAAGCCGATTCCAGAGGCTCCACCTGTTATCAGAGCAACCTTTCCCTTCAGAATCTCTGCTTTGAACGGTGATTCCATTATAAAAACAACAATGAATGTGAGATTGATTTGATTCAGTGAGTGATTGCTTCTGTCGACAAAATACTCCTCCTTTGCCTTGTTGCAATCGCTGTTTTTCTTTCAATTCAATACTAATAAATATTATTGAATATTCATGGAATCATGGTACTTGGAATTTTCATTTATGAAATTATAAATTTATTATTTTAAGTGATGGAAACACATGCAGAAACGCATCTGTTCACATTTTTATTTCGTTAAATTTAATATTTGTTATAATCATTTTTTATTTAGATTAATGTGTATTTTTAATTTTATTTAATATTTTATAGATTTAACAAATATGTTAAAAATATTATATAAAAAGTAAAGAAAAAATATTGATGATATTCTAAAATATATTATGAAGTATAATAATTGGTGGAAATAGAGAAATAAACTAAAATAGAGTAATAGATCATGGGTGAGGTGGTTATAATAGAATTGTGGAGGTTGCACTTTTAGTAGAAAGACAAAGGATTTTAAAAAGAAAGATAAAAAGAGGTTTAGTTGATATTTATGTAATATATTATTAAGCATAAATAATCTTTAAAAAGTGGAGATAAAAAATTAGTCACCGGAAGTAATATTTCTTTTATATAATAGTATAGATATTGATTGAGTAGAATGTTATTGTAAATTTTTAGTATGTATTTAATTTTTATAAATAAAGAAATTATTATTTTTAAGAGTTTAATTTTAATGTCCAAAGAGTCATTTATTCATAAATCAAAATT
>JAMLFT010005738.1:0-17106 GCA_026544285.1 Pachyrhizus erosus
TTTCTTTCTTTTACTTTTTCTTTCTTTTTTTCTTTAACAATATTTATCAGATGATATCTTCTTTATAGAAATTAAATTCCTAAATTATATTTTAATTAAATTAAATTATGAATAAAAAAAGAGATAAATCTAAAATTTAGATTTATAATTATATCAATAGTTAAGATGTTACAAAAATTATTTATAATAATTACTAATTTTAGAAATACTAATTAAAATTATTGATTTAAATTGAAAATTCAAATTCAAATCAAATAAACCTATAATAAATAGTAATTATTAAAAACTCTTTAATTTTGAGACCGACATACTCAAAATATTTTTCTTTATGTTATTAAAAATATATGAAAATAATTCAATTTAAAATAAAAATAACCACCATAATAAAATAATAAATTAAAAAACATTAAATAAGAAATATTTATTTATTTATAAAAATAATAAATAACAATTATTTTAAATTTTAAATAAAAGAATAATTTTTGTAAATAGTTTATTATAATATTTATTTATGGATATAATTTAAAATAGACTTTATATAAATGACAGTAATATTGGGGATGAGATAATATATAAATAAATGATAATATTGACTAAAACAAGAAACATGAAAAATATAAGAAAAAAATTACACCAAACAATAATAATTATACAAATAATTTTAAGTAACAATTATATTTTATATAATACATTGATGTATTAATTAACATTTAAGTTTTTTTTTCATACATATATGATCTAGTACATATGTAATTTGTATGTATCAACATGTTTTATACATTTTCTACTGAAATAATAAATATATTAATTTGTTATGTAATGTTTGATAACTTGTAAAACTCAAATTTTAAATATTTCATTAAAAGCACGAGATCTAACCCAACTTCTTTTCCTTTATTAATACAATAATACTATCACACTTTTTTTTTTACAGAAATAATACTATCATAATTATAACTTTATTTTGACAATTTCTTTCATTTTTTTAAAATGGTATCTGCCTTTTGCATACAATCAATCATTGAAGTCATGACCACCGAAACGCGTAAACACAAATGATATGTTGCATATTTTCATTATATAGAAAATAAGATATATTTCAAATTTATATTTATCGATTAAAAAATTTAAATATCAATTTATAAAAAATAACACTTTTTTTATTTCAATAATTTTTTTATTTTAATATTTAAAAATTATTATTTTATTTTAGTTTTTATAATAAAATAATCTTTTAGATTTTAGAGAAGACATAACCTGTTGACACATTTAAAAAATATTTCAAAAGAATTAAGCAAAAATACTCACGCGTGATCCATGGCCACTCTTCTTCTACCTCTCAACTCATACTCTCCCACTCCAATTCGAAACCCTAATCTCTCTTCTCTTCAAATCAAAATCAATCAACGCCCTTATCCTTTCCAAACCCTACGCCATCATCGCACCCCATTCGTCAGTGCATTGGAGGAAGATTCGAACCCTGAAACCGCCCAAGGTGCTCTCTCTCTCTCTCTCAAAGTATGCTAAGCTAACTAACTCACTTGTCAAGGGATTTGATTTTGACTGTTAAATCTTTCTCAGATGGCGAGGTGAACAATTTGGGAGTCAAAGTTGCGTTGTCCATGTTGAGATTCTACAAGAGTAACTGTTTTTCTTTCATAACTTCTATTTAATTTTTGCTTTAGTTAATGGAAATAGCCCCAAACTTAACCGTGAAGACCAATTTACAATTCCAATGGTCATTGCTTTACAGAAATTCATATTGGTCCTTCAACTTTATCTTAAATTTGTACTGTAGGTACCTTTGGGAATTTCGTATGATTTTTCATTTTTTGTTGGTGGAGTGTGTGGTTGGTTTAGCTTGTTTTGAAAACAAGACTTTTTTTGTTTGTTGAAATTAATTTCCATTTAGACATACCTATTGGTTGATGATTCTGAAATAGGGAGCATTTGGAACCTTGGAAGAGATTAAATGAACTTGTAGAAGTGGCTTATAACCTTTTTATAAGCTCTTTTCAACTTATTTCAAGTTTCAGAAGCTTTTCAGAACAGGCTTTTTCTTTTCTTTTTTTAACTTATTTTAGTTAGTTTTGCTATTAAGCTTATGGATATGCTCCTATTTTTGTCCTGTTTGAAATAACTTATTTGGACTTATTTTATGACATAAGCACTTGTGCAAGTGATTGAGAGAACTCACGAGAATATCTTGTGATATGTCCATAAGCTGTTTTTTGCTTATTTCAATAAGCTCTCCAGGATAGCTTATGAAAACAGCTTACTACTTAAATGAAAACAGTTTAACCCAATTTTCTCTTCAGTTGTAGAAACAACTTATACAAAATTGTTTACTTGATAAGTACTTATCTAATAATAATAAGCCTTTAGTTAAGTTGTTTACCCAAACAGGCCTAAAAGATTATTGAATAAACATTAAATTAAGTTGTTTACTCTAACATGCTATTGTTCATATGTGCAGGGGAAATTTCACCAATTTTGCCAAAGAGCTGTCGATACATTCCAACCTGCAGCGAGTATTCCATGGAGGCTTATAAGAGATATGGCGTGGTGAAGGGTACAGTTTTAACTGCATGGCGTCTATGTCGTTGCAATCCTCTTGGTATTGTATTGACCAATAACTTTGATTCATGTTCTGCTTACTTATGGTTTTCTTTTTTCTGAATTTAAGCTACCTTTTTTATTTTGAATGCGTTACAATTTAATTCTTTCCTTGTATGTGTTTAGGTGGGCATGGTTATGATCCACCTAAATGGTTTGGTGAGGTTAGTCCACTGGAAGATACTGATGACTGATTAATATGGGGGCCTGATATTAAAGGTTGTCGTCGCTACTGATTGAACATTTCGAAGTTCTTTTATGTGTTAATGTAAGTTTCTAGTGATTTTCATTTGCCTTTCCTGTGTGTACTAATGCAAAATTTCTGTTCTTACTGCATTGAAGAAATTGTATTTAGAAGAATGATACATGTGATCAGTATTGTGCTGATGATAATCAAATTGAACTTCTTTGTACACAGCCTAAGGAAACAGTGCTGAAACAAAGAGAGATCTGCACATTGAATATCCAGTCTAATATGGGGATGGTAATCTGCATATGGAATATTTGTCCTAGATGTGTTATGTTGCCAATCTTAATGAGGCACATAATTGGTTTAGATTTTGTGTTTTATATTTGAGAAACGTGTTAGACCCAAAGAATAAGTCCAAATTAGACGGGCCCAGTCCTGTTAGTATATATCAGAATTGTTAGAAATAGTAAAAGTGTTATAAAAAGGGGCATAAGAGGGAATTATGGATTTTTTTGGGAGTTGTAACATATTTGGGGGAGAGACCAGGCTCTCCAAGTCCTGAGCTGTCATATGCTCATTTCGTTTTTTGAGCACCATTGATCTTGAGGAATAATATGCATTCTTACGGATTTCTTTCTGCAATTCTTTAGTACTTTTATTATTCTTTACTTGTTTCTTACATAATGCTATTGACACATTCATTGACACTTAATTATTAACACGGTATCTATTATTGGGTGAAACCTCATACTGGCCCCACTAAAATACTTGAGTCCACTATCTACTATTGATGTCAACATAGTATTTTACCTAATAATAGTGTTACTTGCATTTCTTTATATGTATATATATATTAAATAGAACTACAATTCAGAATTCTTGGTGATTGTTTCCTTAATTTTCTTAAATAAAAGATTGAATTTCTCCTTTGATGTATATAGTTTCACTCAAAATTCAATCTAGTCCTTATAAAAGTTTTGAAGTCGCTATAGTTGACAAACAATGCAAAATAGTCTTTCTTACTTGGCTTGTTCCAGATTTGAAGTCAAGCTTGTTAACAGGGACCATTTTGTGTTGTTTGAAAATTACAGCGAGCAATTACATTTTTAAAAATTATAAGGATCTTTTTTACTGACTGGTTCTGTTTGAACTGTGTAAACTAAATGTAATTTAGAGTGAAACAATATGGATTGGATTTAATAATAAAAAATAAAATGTTGATGTTTCAGCATCTATACTTCTCTTCAGTATATGTACTCTTAGCTACAGCATGAAGTTGTCTTATAGCTAATAGCAAACTATATGGACCATAGTTGTCAATCACAGAATAGTGGAGTGGAGCGCTCGACACTAAAAGTGGGATCGCGGGATGACCGCTATTCTAATATTTATTTTTTAATATATATAATTATATGTATAATATAATTTTATATTTTTACATGCATATAAGTTGTATTTGTATTATATAAAAATATATGTATTGTTTAATAATATTTATATTCCTTTTTACTTAATATATATATATATATCTTACTATTATATGATTTATAATTTTTATTATTATTTAGCTTGTTATATTATATATTATATTTTAGTTAGTTTTATTACTATTATTAGTTCAATGATTGTATTTTTTATTATAATTTTAATTCATTATGTAATATATTATGCTTTATTTAGCTTATTATATTATATGTATTGTTTTTAATAGTTCTTTTATATTTTTAATAGTATTATAATTTTTATTATTATAATTATTTAGTTTATTATATTATACCATAGATAACAAACAGGTCAGATTTTTTTTTACTGCATAATAATTCACATATCATTTAAAACCCACACTTATAAACTAGAGCCCAAAACAATCTGATCTTACGAAAGATGATTGACACTAACTATTAAAGATATGATTTATTATTGACACTGACGGTTAAAGATATGATTTACTAGTGGCACTGACTGATAAAGAAATGATTTATTCAATTAAAAATATGTTTTATCTTTTATAAATAGAGAAACTTGTATAGCTAAAAATTAAGAATCCTATCCTTATCAATTTTAATTTTCTGTTTTACAGCTATCTATAAATAAATGATTAAACACACAGTATAAAGAAATACATTATTTTCAATATGGTATTAGTAGTTCTAGATTTTTTTTCTCCTGACTATGTCGCAGCATGAACAATGTCATTGCCTGCATGAACAGTGTCGCACTCATTATCTGCCGCATTTCATTGTCATCAAGGTCTCCTTACTCTTACTCATCACCGTTCACTGCTGCATGCGCCCTCACACACCGCCTTTATCTGACACGTCAGTTTCACATTTTGTGCCTATATTGGCGCGTGACACCTTTTCTAACCTACCCAACTGCCAACAACTCATGTCCAACCCTTTTCCACTTCTAGCAACCTCTAACTTACTGTTTTTCAAACTGTTTGGTTGTTTTTCTTCCATGGCCTCTCACAAATTCTCTTCAAACTCTATCTTTGCTATGACTTACCACTATACTATTGAGTCCTTGCAAAAAATTAAATGGGACAACCAATTACAACACTTGGGTTTTTGTTGTTATACAATTGTGGTTCAAAGGCCAAGGTTGTGCCAACCACCTTACTACCCAAGTTACCAACGTTCCCACTCAAATCTCTTTGTAGTGTTATTTAGTTTTCTCTTGCTCCTAATCTTCAATCTCATTTTCAGACTTATCCTACTTGTTATGAAGTATGGCATAAGGTTAAGATGATTTATTCCATGATGTTCACCATCTCTATAGTGCAATCACTGTCTTGATGAACATCAAATTGGAAAATATTCAAACCTATTTTGGTAAACTTGAACGTTGAATTGTTGATTATAACATTCTTATGCCCTTTACTAGTGATGTAGAGACTTTTTATAAACAACACAGTTAGTTCTTCATGGTTCATGCACTTGTCAGTCTCACATCTGAACTTGATGTTGTACATAATTAGATTTTGTCTGAACCTGTTGTTCCTATCTATGACTTGATTAGCGAACAACTACTTCATCTCTCCACTCCTCATGCCTTTGGTTAGACCTCTGCCTCGTCTCTCACTCTTCTCGTGGTGGATGCAATCGAAGTCGTGGTAGTCACTGTCATCCTCGCTACAATTATTGCAATCATTATGGCCATGTTGAAGTTGAATGTCGCACCAAGACTAGAGAATAGTTTAAGCCAGCAAATGTTGTCCAAGTTGCCTCTTCTATAATTGACTCTCTTGTCTCACCTACAGATGTTACCATCTCTGCTACAAAATATCATGATCTTCTTTGACTCTGCGCAACCCAACCGCGTGCATTGCCTGTTACCACCATGGCCGAGTCTGCTAATCATGTTGCTTTTGTCTCTAAGTCTCCTTCCTTGGGACCATGGATACTTGACTTTGGTGCCTCAAACCATATGATTGGTAATAAATCCTTTATCTCTCAATTATCTTTTTTGGACTCTTTACCCTCTGTCACTCTCGTAGATGGTTCTTATATTCCTGTTTGTGACATTGGACAAACTCACTCTCTTCCTAACTTATCCCTAATTTTTGTCTTATATGTTCCTTGTTGCCCTTTTAATTTGATTCCAATCAACAAATTTACTCGTACTCTTGACTACTTTGTTTTTTATTAACAACTTTGTTCTTGTTCAAAATCAGCGTACCAAACAGACGATTGGAGCAAGACATAAGTCTAGAGGATTGTACCAACTATCATCGTCGGTGACTTGTGTTTCCAATGCTTCCGCTGAGCTTGCTCATCAACGTCTTGGTCATCTCAATCTGAAAAATTTACATTTCTTAGTCCCTTGCATTTCTTTCATCATCACTTTTTAATGTGAGTCGTGTCAATTAGACAAACACATTCATCAAATATACAGTCATCGGGTCAATAAACATGTCGCGTCACCTTTTACATCAATCCACTCTAATATTTAGGGTCCTAGTCATGTTTGTTCCATATGCACATGGATTTTCTTAATGAAAAATCATTCTAATGTTTTTTCTATTTTTCAAAGGTTCTCAGATGAAATAAATAATCAATTTGGCACTAAAATTAAGACTCTACGTACTGACAATGCCCATGAATATATGTTTTCCCAATTTCAATTTTTTTTAACCTCATAGGACATCCTTCATGAAACATCGTGTGTCCACATACCACAACAGAATGGTGTTGCTGAACAAAAAAATCGCCACTTGATTGAAACAACTCATATCATCCTCCTTCACTATAATGTTTCACTTTGTTTATGGGGTCATGCTCTTCTCACGACATATTACCTAGTAAATCACATACCTTCGTCTATACTTAATAATCAAATTTCATTCTCCATCTTGTATACTCAACAGGTTTTAGACATTGTCCCTCTTGAGTCTTTGGATACGTGTTTTGTTCATGATTTAACACCAAGTAAAGATAAGTTGTCACCTAAATCTATTAAGTGTCTCTTTCTTAAATACTCTCGTCTATCAAAAGGTTATCGTTGTTTTTGTCATACATTATGTCAGTATGTTGTTTCTGCTTATGTGACTTTCTTTGAAACTACACCGTTTTTCTACTCCATGGTTTATGATGTTTCTCTTGCTGCCGCGCCCTCTATTCTACCTGTTACACCAGCTCCAATCATCAATGCACATGACGTCACTTGTCATGCTACTTACTAATCCTCCAGCATCATCTCCTACTCCTATTGTCCCTTCGTCCTCATCACCTGCACTTGAACTTCCTATTGCAATTTGTAAAGGCATTCATTCTACTCGTAATCCTAACTCTTCGTATGTTTTTTCTCTTAATTATGCTTGTTTACCTCCTTCCTATTTTTCCTTTATCAGTTCTTTGGATTTTGTCTCTATTCCTATGTCTACAAGTGAAGTCGTGACTGATCCCAATTGGCAACAAGATATGTTGGAAAAAATGGTTGCTCTACATGCAAGTGGTAGTTGGGAACTTGTTCCTTTACCTGTTGGCAAAACCACAGTAAGTTGTCATTAGGTGTATACCGTGAAGATTGGTATGAATGGCACTAATGATTGATATAAGACTCACTTGGTGGCAAAAAGATATACTCAGATTTTTGGTCTTGACTACGGGAACACCTTTTCCTATGTAGCCAAAATTACCTTTCATCTTTTTCTTGTCATGATTGTCATTTATCATTGCCCTTTGCACCAACTAGACATTAAGAATGTCTTCTTACATGGTAACTTGAGTAAAGAAGTTTACATTAATCAACCACCCGAATTTACTATTTTCAGTGATTTTTATTTGGTCTGTCGACTTCGCCAATCTCTATATGGATTGAAGCAGTCTCCTCGTGTTTGGTTTGGTCATTTCAATTCTACCTTGCTTTAGTTTGGTATAACCCAATGTGAGGCTAATCATTTTGTATATTCTTTGTACTCTCCATCTGGTCATCTACTTGGTTGTTTGTGTTGATGACACTATCTTCAACTAAAATCTCATCTTCATAGTCAATTTCAAACGAAAGATCTCGGTCCCCTCAAATACTTCCTTGGCATTGAAGTTGTTTAATCCTCCTCTAACATTGTTATTTCTCAATGTAAATACGCTTTAGATATTTTAATTGAAACCAATAAGTATGCTTGATTGCCGTCCTAGTGACACTCCTATGGATCCTAGTGTGAAGCTTTTTCCGGGTCAGAAAGAGCCACTAAAAGACCCTGGAAGATTGTCATTTGGTAGGCAGACTTAATTACCTTACTATCACTAGATCAAACATTACCTTTGCGATCAGTGTTGTCAGTCAATTCTTGAATGTTCCTTGTGACAGTCATTGGGATGTCGCGATAAGCATTCTTCGATACATCAAAAATGCACCAAGTCGTGGATTACTATATGAAGAGAAAGGCAATGCCAAAATTACTTGTTATTCTAATGCTGAATGAGTTGGATCACTATCAGATAAAAGATCTACTTCAGAATATTGTGTTCTTATTAGAGGAAACCTTATCTCATGGAAGAGCAAGAAACATAACATTGTTGATAGATCCAGAGCCGAAGTTGAATATCGTGTTATGGTAGCAATTACATGTGAAATCACATGGCTCAGACAACTTTTTCATCAGCTAAAATTTAAAGACACTCAGGTTACTAGATTAATATGTATAATCAAGTTGTTGTTCACATTGCATCAAATCCGATCTTTCATGAGCATGCTAAACACATATAAATTGATTATCATTTCGTTCGAGAAAAGATACTATCTAGAGAAGTCATTACTGACTCTGTATGCTCTAGTGACCAACTAGCAAACATGTTCACTAAATCTCTCAAGGGTTCTAGGATTGATGACATTTGTAACAAACTTGACTCATAAGATATATATGCTCTAGCTTAAGAGGGAGTGTTAAAGATATGATTTATTTTGTTAAATATATGTTTTATCTTTTATAAATAGAAAAACCTATATAGCTAAAAATCAGGTATACTATCCTTATCAGTTTTAATTTTCTGTTTCATAGCTATCTATAAATAAAAGGATTATTTGTGTGATTAAACACACGCTACACAGAAATACATTATTTTTTTATACTGACCATTAATCTCCCAAATAAAATGAATACACCAATTACATCCTCCTCATTGGCCTAACCTTCTCAGTTTTCCTTTGTTTTTGCCAAAGGTACCTAAAACTGGCTTTGCAGTAAGCTTTCATGAAACTGCCAATAAAATTGCAGTAATATTTTCATTAGAAACAATACCTAATAATATGTCAACATGTCTATAAGCATCATCCATTTCTTTCTTTATCACCATCTCATACAACCCTCCCACAAAACAAACACAGAAAAGGATGAAAAGAAGAAAACATAAACATGAAGTTTATGGAAAGGCAAAAAAATCCAATAATTATTGAATAACCAATAGAAAAAAGAATTGGGAGAAAAAACAAGTACAAACTCACAATTATTGCTCTTCCAAAAGCCCCAGCACTAACATAAGCCCATGTTCCTGGAAGCATTCCCAACCAACTGCATAACAAATATAAGTTTAAAGACAGAAATTCATGAGAACTATACAGTTCAAATGCAGTTCCAGGTAATCATACTGGGACAGTTCCAAATAGATACGCAACAAATGTATGCGCAGTTTCATTTTAGCTGCATTTCATTACAGTATAGCTATACTTTACGTCAACTAATCAATGACAACTTATAACAACATTCACTCTAATTAATCAAAGATCAAAGCAAGGGTATTTTCATGAAGTTGTGCCTAGTTGGAATTGTCTGAACAAATTTTTACATAGGTAGCTGATCGTAAGTTCAGCGCTATCAGTATTTTCATCAGTTCATAAAAAAGAAGACATTAACAATCATTGAACAGCCATTCCACTTTCTCTAGAATCAAGATGAAGCTAACGATACTGCATGTCAAAATTTAGAGTCCAGTTATGCTTTTAAGAGGTTACATTATTGTTGCAAGAAATAGAGCAGTTCAAAGACTAGTAAAACTATCAAAATGTAACTCTAGAAGCTCTAAAATATGAGCTACTGAAAGAATAGAAAAGATGGGTGTCATTAGTGCCTTATGCCGAAAAGAAAGAAACAATTAATTCCAATACCAGCCAATTATAATTATAATTTTAAACATTCATACAGTTTTTAATCCTGTGAAAAGGAAAAGAAGGAGACCTAAAAGGATATGAAGTAGATGAGGGTTTTCATAATAAATAATATCTTTGATGCTTTGGTCATTAACTAATCCAAATGGCATTGTCAAATTCATGTAACTGACCTCACATGGTGGGACAAAATTATGTTGTTGTTATTGTAATCATACAAAAGAACTCAAGACGGCATATATAGGATGCATTTGGGGAAACAATTTAATTAAGCATTTGTTCAAAAAGAAGATGTCACATGAGCGCTTATAGCTTATTTTAATTAACTTTTTCTGTGAAGCTTATTTAAATATGCTAAAAAGAGATTATAAGAAGATCATAAATCACATCCATAAGCTTAACCAAACACCTACTTAAGAGCTTAAATAATAGACAAGCTCAAATAAGCTCTTCCAATGCCCCCAGATCCAAAGCTTTTCTTAAATACAAATAATTCTTTCTTAAGTGAAATAGTACCGAGGTTTAAAAGACAACGGAAATCAGTATAACATTGTTCTTGATAAGTAATAAGCACCATACCTTCCCAATACATATGGAATAAACTTAACAGATGTCAATCCATATAAATAATTCCCCAAAGAAAATGGCAGCAGAGGGCTCAAACGAAGCAGGGTCACAACCCTGAAGCCATTTTCTCCAATTGCTTTATCAATAGCAAGAAACTTCTTATTTCCTTCCACTAGTTTTACAATACGCTCACGAGCAAAATATCTTGCAATGAGAAAAGCAACACTGGCTGCCACCTACAATGCCTTAAAATATTAGATTAAAAACATACATACCACTAGAAATAATAAACACCACCAAAAATTGTATAGTTCTTTACCCCATTAATAATTTGAAATAGAACATGATGTTAAATAGTCCAATAATTCATTTCTAAGTAATTGTTTGCTCTTGCATAACAAATTTTAGATATATTGAATATTGACAAGTATATGATCAAACAGTTGACTGTAAATTATACTTTGAAAACATACCACACATTAACCTTCAAAAATATGAATAAAATTAAAAATATTTGTAGATAATGAAGTCAACTGAGTTCAACTATATATATGAATTGTGTGCAAGTAGGTTTGCTCCATGTCCTTTTAACAAAATTGACTCACTGTTCCGCTGATAGAGACTATGATAGTGCCAATAACAGATCCAAATAGAAGTCCAGCTGACATGGTTAAAGGAATGGCAGGAATTGCAAGGATCTGGTACAGCATTAAATAAACCAAAGTTAGATAGAAGCATTACACGGTTTAGAGAAGACACATAAGTTGAGTGCAAGCAGTGGGTGGTCATTATTCTGATTTAAGCGGTAGTATATAGTTTACAGAGTAGAGAGGGCAAGAAAATGTGAACGTGAAGGTTATGAGATACATCGGTTGACTGAAGAGTTACACTTTAAAGGTGTTATGCAGTAGATAGGGGTAGTATGAGCAACAGAAGAGGTGTTGATAGTGAGGTTAATTTTGGACATAGGAAAATGGAATGAAATATAATATAATGCATCGATACCTCCAATCCAGCATAAACGGCAACGAATAATGCATATCCAGCTGGACCATAACCTGGTGGTTAGACAGACAGAAGGGAGAGGATTAGTGGTGTTGTGTTTGGGTGAGACATAACAATAACATAAGGTCTGGGAACAGAAAAGAAAAGACCTTCGATAAAAACGGAAAGCTGGTTCAAGAAAGAATTGATTTGGTCTTTGTAGATATAGCCAACGGAGGCAAAACCACCAACAATGCCGACGAGCAAGACACCGGCCAAAAGGGTGCCCTTCAAGGCGGTTCCATCCTGGAAGTCGAGGTCGGAGTCGCCGTCGCCGTCGCCGTCCCCTTCGGTCTTGTTGTTGTTGGGGCTAAACAAGCGCCTCAAGCCAGACTCAGACGGGGCAGTGTTGATCTTGCTTAGTTGCTTTTTGCTCTCTCTTTCTCTCTGTCTGAGGGAAGAGCATGGGGTGAGGAAGTGAGAGCGCCTGTGAGGTGTCAAGAAGATAAAAGAAGAAGAGGCTGGGGGAGAGAAGCGACAGTGGTAGTGAGAGGTATGAGTGTGAAGAGAAGGGAAGAGACATGGCAGTGAAAGAGTGCGCATGATATGATATGATATGATTATGGCAGCCAAATCAAAATGCAATTGTTCCACTCCACCACTCTCAGTCCAACAACAACGGAATGGATGATGATTCATGAAACTCCCTCTTCCTCTAGCGTCGCGGGACACTCAATTCCATTTTTTATTTTTTTATTTTTTTTTATTTTTTTTTTGTGGTTCCCATTTACAACCACACTTCATCTTCGCCCCGCCTATTATCGCTCCCTCTACAAATAACTCTTAATTTTAATATATGACGTACCAACTGCACCCATCTATCGGAAAATCATATGTTCTTTCTTTACCCACCATCATATATGATGAATTATTTTTATTTTATAAATAAATAAATTATTATTATTAAATATTTTAATAATTACATAACAATATTAATCACTAGAAAATTAACTATCAATAATTACATGATATTATAAATTATTAATTTTATACTAATAATAATACAATCACATTTATTTATTTTTAGTTATTTTTTAGACAAAATTAACATTTATACATAATTAATTATATATAATATTTAATAAATTTATAACATTATTAACCATTTAAGAAATAAAATTAGTCATCATTAAATATTTCAATAATTTCATGAATCTTTTATTCGTATATTAATAATTATATATAGTCATATTATTTACTTTAACTACTTTTAAAATAAAATTAATCATTTTTATTCATGTAATTAATCACGTTTTTAGGTGGATATTAGATATTAAATATTTGGACCTTTTTTCTTAGCTAAAAGTCCATCTAAGTTATAAATTTATTTTGATTTTTCTATTAATAAAATTTTATCAACTTTTTTATTAAAAAATAAATAATAAATAAATTATATTAAGTTTGGTTAACAATTGTACAAATCTACCTAGTGGATGTTTGATAGAGTAAAGGGCCCAACCCCTTAAAAGATTTAACCAAAAATACTTGAAGCGAACCTACTCAAGAATGATTAATAATGAAAGAAAGAAACATTATTCTTGTCATAATTGATACCATTAATGACACTTATATCAAGTAACTAAAAATAGGAACTTGAGAATTCCTATTTCTATTGTTGTAAAGATAACAAGTAACTCACTTTGAATCTCAATCCTAATTTGGATATCTAGCTCTTACCTTTATATCATTGACATAAAGATTGAAATGTCTTTATAGATATCCCAAATTGTCATACTAAGAACAGACAAAGGAAAAATAGACTAAATAAATGTTATATCAATTTTGGTAAGAATATTTGGTACTCACCATGGGGTCGAACAAAAATTTCCTTCAACCACATACACCAGTGGAGCACAGTGGAAACCAAGAGTGCAACGAGAGCGAGAACAACACTAATAGTATTAAGAAGTTTGAGGAACCAAGGAAGGAGAACTCAAATCTTTGTATACAATGTCAAAGGCTAGACGAATAAAATGGTCATTTAGCTAACGAGGCAATCAACTACAACAAACAACATGATTGGTAGTCTTAAGTTGACATCATATGGCATGAAGAAACCCACACCAAAGTCCTTACTGAATTCCGTGTGATGATTGTAACAAGAATGACCCAACGACACTTATTTGTCAACAACGTAATGGCGATGTCATTACCACTCAGATAGAAGTTGTTGAGTATTGACTACTACAATCACACCACTAACTTGGAGAAGCACACTGACACGTTTGTCACATAAGTAAGTTATATACAAATGATTACAGTACCATGCACAATGTTTTTCCTACCTCTCCAAAATAAGCCACATAAAATTAGTATATATGGTTAACTCCAAACTTGATCGATTCTTTTGCCACTATTAGACTAAATTTTGAGCATAGTATGTCATCAACCACTTGCACTATCTAACGTTAGTTGCACTAATCAACTTGTGTTGGGAATATGACGAATCATTGAGGGAGTTATCGGAGAAATTTGCTCGAATATCCATTCAAATCTAAAACCTAAATCTACAAGTAGCTCTAACCTACACGATGATGACCTTGAAGATAAGGCCTTTCTCTTATAGCCTATGCAAAAAATCATTGGCTAACATAAGCAAGCTCAGAGCATAAGCAACTAAGTTCATCAAAATGAAGAAAATGGTTAAGTTTTAGAGCCATATCATAGGAGCTAACAAAAAAAAAGCTAGACTATAAAAAAGTTATGACTAATTGGGATAAATCAAGCTAAAGAAGGGCAAGATCTAATCACCCTCCCTCGTATTAGAGTATACTTATTACACCTTTCCCACAATAAACCAAGCTTGCATTTTTAATGAATCCTGTAATGCAAACCTAATTGCACTACCTACTTAAAATTGGTCACCTAAGAAAGTTGACTAGTTGAAATATTGTTTTATACCATTAGGTCCAAAGACACATAGCTAAGGGTTGCACCACTTTAAGAGACAAGACTAAGAGTTTGATTTAGGCTTTTTACCTAATAGCCTTCGTAAAAGGGAAAAGATACCAACAACAATAATGGACTAAGGATAAGCCTAAGATTAAGACTAGGTAATGACCAAAATAGGCAAGAAGACCAACAAAGAAAAGTAAATGAGGAAAAAGTCACAAATGAAAACATGTTGGAAGTGTCATTAACACTATTGTAGGAGGGTTTGTTAGGAATAAAGACACAAGCTTGATAAGAAATAGGCACTTAAAAGGCATATGGTTAGTTGGAGGAAGAACAAAAAAATGAAGGAAAACTAAAACCTTCCCTTATCAAAATGGCCTCTAAAGGAGGCATTTGACCATCATCAAAGTGTAGAGGACCCCACTCAAAGACTCCATGAAAATGCAAAAAAGGTTCAAGGATAAGGTGCATACCTGAAAGATAGGCAGTGTAAAGGAATGAAGGGTTGTTAGAGAAAACAAGGTGTCAAAAAAATATATTAGGACGATGGAGAAGATGATCAAAGCAAAAAAATAGGATAGGCGAAAAATGTTGCAAAGAAACATGAAAATTTCCTTTTACAGGCAACAACATACCTCAATGATCCAAATATCACATATTTTCATACCGCAACAGCATGTACCTCCAAGACACGTATAAATAGACAGAGAGAGGTGTGAACTTTGGCTATCCCGATATAAGGTCAAAATAATAGTTGCAATTATTGCATCGCTTAAAAACATACAATGAATTTAACGAGTCTAAATTAACATAACATACATGAAGTTGAAAAGAGACAAAAAAAAAATATAACCATTTTATCAACATTTTGTTTTTCCTGATAAATCAAAAGTATGTTCCAAAATCACATCAAAATTAAATAATAAAAACATAAAAAAATGAAATTGAATGGAAATTCATTGTATATTCTAACCTTCCTTGTGAGATTCTTCAAAATTAGTTGAATATGTTCTAAAGTAAAATAATAAATCCATTTAGGCACTGCATTTACAAAAAAAAAAGAATAAACTATACACCTAAAATAAGTTTTTCAAACAACAATTATGTACAAAAATGATAAAAAAAAATGAGAGTTAACTACAAAACAGATTAAGATTATGTAGTGAAAAAAAATACTAATTTAAGTCAAATAACTTACATTTAAATAGAGGTTTAAAACTCTAATTATGTTATCAAATTGCTTATTAAAATCCTTTCAATTAAATTAAATGTACAGTTTCAATTATTTGTGTCTATAAATAGAATTTGGAAATGCTTTCTAAGTTGATGCAATTATTAGGAAAATACGAAGCATTCAAGTCATTTAATGATTTTCACTCATTTAGCTTCAAATATAAAATCGTAAATTATAAAATGTATTAATTACAGATTGTGAAAATTAAAATTAGATACTTTTTGCAAATAAAACTTTAATTAAAAAAATAAAGTATTTAAAAATTAAATATTATACTAGATCTAAACCATTTTTTTTAAAAAAAGTGTTTTTTCAAAGATAAAGCACATAATATAATTGTTTCCATTTAGTAAATGATAAATTAAGTTAAAATTTGCTATTTAGGAGTTAAAATCAATCATTTTAAAACACAATTATGATTTTTTTTAAATTAATCAGTTTAAATAATGTAAATAAACTGAATATCTATAATCTATAATATTATATAAAATTGTCGTTAGATAGAAAATTTTATAATTATTTTTTCAATTAAATTTGTCAAAAAAATCATCAAAATAAAGATAATATTTATATTTTATTTCATAATTACCTAATTAAGAAAATTATGTAATCATATTAATATTCATATACCTATATGTAATCTTCTTATTTTTTGGTAATTACTATATCTTTATACTTGTTATTATTTTTTTACATTTTTTTTACAATTATTTATTTTGTTGTTTACAATTTTTTTTGTCTTTTAGGATTACAAATATTATGATCAAATACGTATATTTGAACAAATTTGATAAACAAAAGATACAATTCATGTATAGTATTATTATATAAAATTATTGTCATAAAGAGAAATTGATAATCATTTTTTAACAATTAAAATTATAAAAAAAAACTAGCTTAAAATAAAAGATAATATTGACATTTTTGTTTTACAATTTCTTAATTTAAAAAATTG
>JAMLFT010005739.1:0-17105 GCA_026544285.1 Pachyrhizus erosus
TAACTTCAAATTAAATAATTTAAAATTTTCTTTTAAAATCTATAACCTATTTTTTCTAATTATTTCTTTGTTTTTTAGACAATTGTAAACACATACTCCCTCTTGTTTTTAATATAAGATACTATTTAAAAAATTAATATTTTTTATAAGATATTTTATATCATCTTTGTTTTTTTATTATAAAATCTAAATTAAAAATATGGTTTAATCTTTTTAATAAAGTTCAATATAAAATGTCTCATGTAATAATTACTTTTTTACAAAAATATCTTTTAAATTTTAGAATGATGTGATAATAAAAAAAATAACTTAACAATGTTTGTTAATTTTGTTTTTAAGTGATAGTTTTAGAAAGTAATATTAATTTACGATAAAATTAACATTTTTAATTAAATTAATCAAAATTATTAATCTTATAATTGAATCTTATACCAAAAATTAAAGATAATAATTTTTATTAAACATTTATTATCTCTAGTCTTTGTAATAAGTTTCAATTAATTCATTCATCAAGATTAATAAATTTAATTAACCTAATTGAAAATATTAAATTTATCTTAAATTAATATTATCCTAATTCTAAAATAATGATTTTTTATTTTTTTTTATTTCAAAATAATGGTATTTTTATTCTTTTAAGTTATTTTTTTCAACAGTATCCCTAGATATATTAAAAAGATAAATTAATATTCTCATTAAAAAAAGATGTCAAAAAAATATAATTTATTATTAATAAAAAATTGATTAATTTATTACACAATGATTGAACAACTAATAATATTTTTTGTTTAATTTTATATTAATTGAATATTTCTTAATCAATGTGTCATAACCTTACAAAACCATTATTTTAAAATCAAATTAGAATAAAATTAATAAATGCTAATGAATCATATTTTTTCACTGTTACGTTATTATAAAATTGATTTTAATCAATGGTATTTTTATGAAAAAAGTTAATATTAAAGACAATTTATATTAGACTCTATCAAAAATATTAAATTATAATTTTATTTTGAATCTTATAATAAAATAAGAAGTAGTATTTTTTTATTTATTTTTATTAAATATTTTAAGTATATGTATTTTTTTATTGATAATAGTGCATAATATTTTATATTTTAGTATTTTTATATCATTCACAATAAATTAATGATTATTAACAAAAATAAAATTGATATATTAATAATATTTTTAAAAATTAATAAAATAAATTAATTTATCTATAAGTATAATTTTATTAGAAATATCCTATATGATTAGAAGAAGGAGTATAATATTATAATAATGTTTTTTAACTTCAGACGCACTAAATATCATCGAATTAATTAATCAATAAAAAAAATTTTCTAATCTGAAAGACCACGTAAGCCCACATGACGGATAAACAAGAGTGGACCCCCTAACAGATAGCCATGTGTACGGTGGCGATGACGCTGGAATAAATTAATGGCCAGCTCAACAACCACCACACTCGCCCAACCCACCGTATATACGGCGTACGCATACGCCAGCTCCTACGTACGACACGTGTATGTTGACGTGGAAATTGCCCCCCCTCTCTCCTCCTCCTTCTTTTTCACCACCCCTTCCTTCTCTCTCTGAAACCCAAGCTCTTTCCCTCGTTTTTTTAAGAGAGAGAAAGTAGAGAGAGAGAACTCGCACAATTGCTTTTCCAAACCTTAATTTCAGGACACTTTGAAGCTACGAGGACCAATTGTTATTTCCTTTTTGGTTTTTCAATTCAGGATTTTGGTTTTCTGTTTTTTTAACGAGAAGAGTTCGGTGTCTTTAAGGTACGTGGAATTTCGGTGCTTAGTTGATTCAACCGCAGAAAGATTTGATTTTGTGTTTCAGGTTCAGGGAAGTTTGAAGTTTTATGATTTAGGCGAAGTCGTGGTAGAAACTTAAAGAAACAACGAAAAGCGACGCGTAGCGTAATTTGTTTTTTAGTTTTCAGTTGATAGGTATATATATTTTTAAAATATTGGGTGGTTCTATATTTTAGTTAATGGAATAAAGAGATTAGAGTTGGGAGTGCCCTGGATCTCGTGTTGTATGTGTTAAAATATTTGAATTTGCGTGCTTTCTGTGTTTTGATTCTTTGTTTTTTATGTTTATTTGGTATTTTTTTTTTGTAAATTTAGTTTTCCCATATGAAATAGCTGGAAAAAAAAAATGATGAGAGTAGAGAAAAGGGTATTTTGGATCAGGGGTAAAGCCTGCAAATTGTAAACTATGGAGGTTCAGGTAGCAAATTTAGGAGTCTCAATAGTCTTCTCTCAACATGATAGTGGAAAAGAATTTTTGATTGAAGGGCTTTTATGTCATTATGTTCTCGGATTGTCCTGTTGGGTTTGATTTGTTATGTTATCGTTGTTAGTTTGTGTTCATCGCTTTCTATCCTTTGCTGGGTAGCAAAAAGACATAGTTGACCCTCTTCCATTCTGTCATTGACTGACTACTCGTTTTGTTCGCGGTCGTTTTTGCAATAAAAGTGGAATATTTGTGTGATTCTATCTCTACAATGTCAAACTGCAGAGGTTAATTTTGTAATATATGTTGTCTGAATTCTAACTAGTCATGAATAGAGTAAATCAAATTTCTCACTGTTGTTATACTGTTGCTAGAAGCCTAGAGCCTCTTTCACACGTTTGGTGTATTGCTGTATTTCGTTTTTGGTGTATAAAACTTGGTTTACGATATTTTGTTCTTTTTTGCAACATTTTCTTGCTGACAACAGCTTCTTTGAGTGCAGTTGAATAACTTGTTGGGACATATTTGACTCGGTGTTTTTCTTTTGGTGCTTGCCTCATGGGAAACAGTGAGGAAGGGAAATCTGTCAAGACTGGAAGTCCTTCTTCACCTGCAACAACTGTAAGCTGAGAACAGTTTAAACATGTCTGAGGAAACATTTTATAAAGTCTTTGCCTAAATACTATATTATCTTACCTTATTAACAGGATCAGACCAACCAGCCTAACATTCATGTTTATCCTGATTGGGCTGCCATGCAGGTTACCTATCTCTCGCCTTCATTTCCTTTGTACCTGAATGACTTAAGTCTTCAGGTCTTAGTTATCGATTTAGCTGAATTCACTTCAATGTAAATAACTACTCTAAAAATTGAGTAGTTTAAGTTTTATCCCCCCGAAAAAACATTTAGTAGTTTACATAGTAAATAGTACTATTCTCACTTAGTCAATCACCACTTAGTCCATGTATTTCCATTTTTACCTTTTCTTAAACCAATGATCTGATGAAACCTCTTATTTTGTTCCCTCTTGCGAATTGCCAACCATTTTTTGCCGTATATTAGTATTATGGGCCAAGAGTCAACGTTCCACCATACTTCAACTCAGCTATGGCTTCTGGTCATGCTCCGCACCCATACATGTGGGGGCCACCACAGGTAATGCCCCAAAGAAGCATTTATTTCGTTTTACCATTTCCTTCTTTGTTATTTTTGGATGTTTCTGGTATACATCCTAGATGGCAGGGATGAATAATTTGCCAACTTATTTTTCTTCCAGCCTATGATGCCACCTTATGGGCCACCTTATGCAGCGTTTTATTCGCATGGAGGGGTTTATACTCACCCTGCAGTTCCTATTGTAAGTCTACTCTGTGTGTGTGTGTGTATTTGTAATAATTTATGTGTATTATTTTTTGGTCCATGAATTAGTTGATTACAAATGTACATTAATTAATTAATCTGGACTTTAAAAGGTTAGGAATATATTGAGATGTGATTACTTGTTTTCCTTGGTAATTTGAAAGTTATTCATGTGGGTGCATTACAGCTGTTACTAACCTCTTGATTCTTTGATCTTAATTTAACAAACCTTTGTGATTGGAAATATTGCCATGTACTCATGAAATTATATTGGTAAAATATAGGGGCCTCATTCACATGGTCAAGGAGTTCCATCTTCACCTGCTGTAAGTTTTGGTTTTCTCTTAAATGTCTTCTTAGTTCCTAATCTTCTGATTGGTTCCAGGAATACTATAAAGTATGATGCATTTGACTTGGTGAAATGATGCAGGCTGGGACTCCTTCAAGTGTAGAATCACCAACCAAATTGTCTGTAAATACTGATCAAGGATTAATGAAAAAATTGAAAGGGTTTGATGGGCTTGATGGGCTTGTGATGTCATTAGGCAATTGCAATGCTGAGAGTGCTGAGCGTGGAGCTGAAAACAGGCTGTCGCAGAGGTTTGTTGATCCATTTTCTTTCTCTGTGTATTACCAGAATGAACTATATTGGAGATTGGTCTAGTAGGTTGATATGAATAACAATAGTTTTATAATGATATGAACAGTGTGGATACTGAAGGTTCCAGTGATGGAAGTGATGGCAACACTGCAGGGGTGAGAACATTCTCCTCATTAACATATTACTTTCTTGTCTGTGTGCACCAATGGGTGTTTTATTTAAAATGATCCGACAAATTGAGGCATTGAAATTTGCTAATTTTATGCTCAGGCTAATCAAACAAAAAGGAAAAGAAGCCGAGAGGGAACACCAACTACTGGTACAACTCTTATTCACCGTTGCATCTTGATGAACTAAAGAGTTGTCTTGGATTACAATTATACTTTTGGTCTCATCACTGTGCAATGATGTCAACTAGATGATTGAGTATGGTATTATGGTCGCAATAAGTTGATACTGTCCTATTACTTATGTACAGTGTAGTGAAATTACCCCAGTTTTAACTTTCCAATTAGTTTGACAAATGTGATACTTGGATGGGGATTTGACCTGTTTTACAGACTTAATACAGTCAAGCTTTTGATGTCCTACGTCTGTGATTATAAAAAAATGTCATACTTGCATCCAGAACTTTTTTTTTTTTATCTTTTAAGTATGTTAAGCTATTAATTTTAGGAGTTAGGTTGTCAGCATAATTTGCGTGTTGATGATTATATATTATGAAACTGTACAAGCAGATGGAGAAGGGAAAACTGAGCTACAAAATGGTCCGGGTTCCAAAGGGACTGCATCTTCCAAAAAGATTGTGTCTGCTACCCCAGCAAGTGTTGCAGGAAAATTGGTTGGACCTGTAGTTTCTTCAGGTATGACCACAGCACTGGAGCTGAGGAACCCTTCGGCTGTTCATTCTAAGGCAAATACCACAAGTTCCCCACAACCTTGTGCAGTTGTGCCTAATGAAGCTTGGTTACAGGTATAATGATTCGTTGTAATGTTTCAGATCATGTCTAATACATTAGTCATGCTTGTGAAATACATTAGAACAATTATGCAACACCCTCCATCTTTTATTGACAGTAAATTAATTCCTGTGTATATGTTTTAATTCCTTAGAACGAGCGTGAGCTAAAACGAGAGAGGAGAAAACAATCTAACCGCGAATCTGCTAGAAGGTCCAGACTGAGGAAGCAGGTATTTTGATTCTTCTGTTGACTTGCAAACCTGCCATTGTTTCTTTACTAGTCTGATAAAAAACATATATTGGTTAGTTTCTTTACTACTGTCACATGTTTATTCACTTGTTCCACGTGCATGTTGCCCTCAAAAATAAAATTAAAAAAACTATAAAGGAAAATGGTTGTTTTGACATGAGGAATGTTCATAACTAATATTCATATTTCCTCTGTTTAGGCTGAGACTGAAGAATTGGCACGAAAAGTTGAGATGTTAACTTCTGAGAATGAGTCACTGAAGTCTGAAATAACTCAATTGACCGAAAATTCTGAGCAGATGAGGATGGAAAATTCTGCATTGAGGGTACGTCCCCATAACAATCCTTTGTATACTGTGACATTCCATAGGTATTCTGTGATATTGATTACTTGATTGATTTTGATTCAGGATAAACTGAGAAATACTCATCTGGGACAAAGGGAAGAGATAATTTTGACCAGCATTAACAGCAAGAGGGCTACACCTGTAAGTACAGAAAACTTGCTATCAAGAGTTAATAATTCCAGTTCTAATGACAGAAGTGCAGAGAATGAAAACGATTTCTGTGAGAACAAACCAAATTCTGGTGCTAAGCTGCATCAACTACTGGATACAAATCCTAGAGCTGATGCCGTGGCAGCTGGTTGAAACCAGTAATTGCACAGGCTGATTATGTAATTTTGGCATATTACAAGCCCAAAATTACAGCTTGGTGCTAACAGTTTTCAGAGGGATGGATCAGCTGAATTTTACAATCTAAATCCATCTATATAGACCAGAACTAATTCTTTACTTGTCAGTTTCTTAGGACATAAACTCTGTATTTTATTAGATTTCACAGAAATGGATGACAACTTTAAAAGTTTGTAAATTGAAGAGTATTAGGGATTTAGTTTAGACTTTAAAGAGAGGGTTGTCAACCGCTGTATAATTGGTTGTGTATTAACTATATTGGTGTGAACTTTCTAATGGTATCTTGAGGCATTCTGACTTTTTGTTTTTGGTTTGTATACTTAAAGCAATTCCTCGTGTTGTGGCTGTGGTTGCCTTTTAACATATGTGCATTTGGATTGAATTAACTTTAGAGACTATAATCTGAATTATTAAAAAAAATTGAGTTATATAAATGTATATTTGTTTGAGTTTACAATGGTTATAACGAGGTTTGAAGTTAAAACTCATGTTAATTTCTTAAATCTCCCGTCATTTTTCTGATCTTATAAATATATATAATCAAAGGAAATGAGTTTTTTTTATAATAAATAAATCTTGGAGATTATGATTAAAAGCAAATAAATTGTTTCTGCAATTAATTTAAATACAAAATTGTTATAAATTCCAAAGTTTTAATTCTATCATAAAATTAATAATTTTCACTAGTTCAGACGAAATACGTTGTTTTAAAATTATTTTCATTTAACATATTTAACCATATAATTTATTTTATATAATTGATTATAACAATAATTAGCTATATTTATTGAAATAGTTTTTAAGGTAATCAATCTTATCTGAATACACTTTCACTTAGGCAAGGCTTGGTTGTTAGTTATTACATATCACGTGTGGCTGTTGTTAATGTCGTTGAATGATTGGAAAAAGCCTTCGTATAATGTTCTAGATTTCTAATGTTTTCTTGTTTAGTGTACTTATGACAGGAATTTGTTTGTTTTCTTTTAACGTTTACAACGGTACGACAAGGGTGATGGGGTTGAGACTCACTAAATTTAGCAAATTCAATGTTTCTTTATGCATCAAGCGCTCTGGCTACTAAACTTTCATTTTTCTCTGATTATTGTTATTATATCATGGCTGACAACAAAGAAAATTATACTTTTTAAATTTTCCTCTTGGCTCGCGACATCAGATATTATAAAACCCTTCGGGAATAGAAATGATCTTATTTTAAAAAAAACACAATTATCCTTGAAAAATTTATATTTTCGATGTCAATTTCTTTTACAATCAATACCATTGACTAATTATTTTATAATTAGTTTCTTACGATCTGAAACTCAAATAGACCGTCAATTTTTAACCATGTAGGCAATGTAGGGGCATGATTGAAGTTGAAGAAAAATTATCACGACATAACCATAAACGATACAAGAGGAAGAAAAAAATATTATAAGGGAAAAGCGATTATATAAGGTGACCGGATTAACAAGAGCTGCACAAATCTAAACAAAACTTGAAATTGATCTGAAAATCTGAAAAACAGTGCTTGCAGAGTTCTGGTCGATTCATAATACATACACTAAGCTTTCCTAACTTAAAAAAGACAAACAAAGATGAAAATTGCCTGATTCTCAAAATCAGTACGTTAAATCTCGTTTATTGCAAATTCTACAGTTGACATATTCCAAAGAAAATTTCACCGCATATTACCCTCTCGCAAGACATCAATCATATTATACAGTCTCTTGTGATCATTTGCTTCAATCTGCAAATATCAAGCAAGTTTTCAATCAAATATTATATGCAGCGAGTGGTTAAAGTGGTATATTTCTCGCCAAACAGAACAGCATGGTAGAATAACATCCGTTGATAATTAAAACTGTATTATAATTATCATCAACTTGTAAAGCTTAGTAATGTATTACTTGTTGCAAGAAATTGAACAGAGATTAAAAAAAGAGACCAGCCCAGCATGATGAACAACCCCTAGTACTTATAATTATATTTTTTTAAATGAAGACATCCCTAATCGTAGACTAAGATGGAGATAATCAGATAAGATAGACAAATTAAATGGAAGTATAAGCACCTTCTTAGCAAGAAACAATACAGCATCAACAGTGCCCTCCGCATATATTGATCTACCACAAACGTTATGTTGAAATTCGAATGTTACTCTGCAACAATTTTTTTAAACAGAATATAATAAAGTTAACTAGTTATTGACAGGTAGAAATATACCAAAACATAAAAGAATGATAATGATAATGAAATGAAAATGTTAATCCTTACGTGTCATCTGGGGATGTCAAATGATACATATGAAATGCATGGCCAGACAAATGCTCCTCAGGGACTCCAACCATTTCAAGTTGTTGCCTGGGATCCCTGATCAATTTTATCTAAAGAAATTCATTGAAAAGAAGGAAAGAAAGAAAACCAGTAAGAATCCATAGTTCTTCTAATACAAAGGCCACAAGAGTGCTATGTGTACACAGAACAGAATAATTTGGGAGGAAACACGAAGTTATGCGTGTTACTTTAACCTTAACATCAACAAAACATAAGAACCAATAAATCGTCTTAGTAAAATTGAGAGTTCAACTGGGCACAACCACTATGAATCATGCAATGGGATCTAACACACCTGATCCATATCGAACGACACCCCCAGCTTGTTGAAACAAGAAATTACAGCCTTTGCAGTTCCAGATGCATCAACTTTGCTTGCTTGATGGGACTCCAATACCTACAATCTTGGACGAATGCATCAGATTTTAATATTACATCAGACAGAAGCTTAATTAGAAGAAAAGAAGCATGTAAGAGTTTAAGAAACACAACGACATTTTTACTTTAGGATTAGGTATATGCAACCTAACATTTTTTTTATTGAACATTTATATAATTTGCTCTCCAAAACAAAATCCCCTGAGAATATCCCAATCACAAATCAGTAGTAGCAAGTAGCAACATAGGATGATACTATCTTGTGTTAAGGGATAAATCTGTTGCAATATTTTTTGCTTGGAAACAAGTATAATAGTAACTTCAGCATTATTGTAACTCTTTCCAATTGCAAACAGCAGGACAGTATTCTCTAGAACAAGCATTGCTAGTTCCACTAATTAAGCAACTGACTTACTTGCACCACAGTCATCTCAAGTTTCAAACATTTTAAAACTATTTACATTTAATTTGTATACTCTGTCTATTTGAACCTCTTTCAGTGATTTAGTGAATTTTAGTTTCAGTGGGAATAGAATAGAATGAGACACAAGGGGGAAAAGGATGACACAGTCCCCCCCATCCGCACCCCAACAAAATAATAATATTTTTTTTTTCTTTTTCATTAGGCTAATAAGCAGAGACAATTCAAAGGGTGCTAAGATAACTAAGTATCACTAACAAACCCTTCCCAAGCCCCAGAATGTCAATGCAGCAAAAAGTTACCTGTAAGGAGTACCCAGAGAAGGCTCCAGGAAATTGCTCTGCCATAATTTCCATAGCTGCAAGAAAAGCAACAACCTAAAGGAAAAAAGTATGGCAACATAAGTATGGCAACATAAGGATGACAAACTACAGCAGGACTGAGAAAGACAAAATTTTGATCAAGGTTCTCTGACATAATGATATAAGATATATACCTGTTTTCCCATTTGTGGGGATATCACAGCATAATTCTTTGAATCTAACACAGTCTTGTGCAACAAGTCCCTTTCTCCACCAGTGGTTCCCATCACGAAGGGCACCCCAACCTTACAGTATAACTCAGCATTGCCTGCATATGTGCATGAATTCATAAATAGCTCCAATACTATTATAATCTTCATAAAACTCTCCTAATCCTGGATCATAAAATCAAAAGTCCAATTTTATCTCTGTTATGAAAGTCAAAACACATGTCTGGAATTGCAGATTCATAGTGTACACTGGTCAATAAGAAGCCATGTACAGCCTACACATTCTATGCTGTCAAATACAATATCCTCAATTCTTATGTTTAAAGTGTAAAGACTTGCGTACCAAAAAAAATAGAGTTTCATTTAAAGATAAATCACAACGCGAAAGCATAAAAGACATATGAATGCGAAACAAAAGATTTTTCCTTTCTTTTGCCACCAGTGAGATTTCATAATTTACATTATAAACACCACCACCACCACCACAACAACAAAGCCTCGTTTAACTCAGGTGAGGTCCACGTCATTCAATTCAGTTAAAGACCAAATCTTCAGAGAGATAATTTACATTATCTCTAAGATGGAAAAAGATGAAGCTTAAGCTTTGGCTTCATGCCAACAATAATAAAATATGCTTCAAAATACATTACATACCATTGACTGCATTAGGTATTGTGTAGTCCACAACAATCAAATTTGGATACTTATCAAGCACAGATGCAAGAACACTCTCCCTGTCAGAAGAACCATGCACAAGAAACTCCTTTCCACCAATCTGAAAAGTCTGTCCAGACTCCTCTTCACACCCAAATGACACAGGAACAATATGCAGCCCAGCAGCTTCTGCCGCATTAATCACAGCCTTTCCCATTTTTCCAGTACACGCATTAACCTAAAAAAAAAATAACGCTAAACACATGTAAGCTAACTTCACTGTGTTTTATAACTAGTGTTTAGGGCAACAGTAAACAAACAGGTCCATATGTAACAAGAACAATTCAATGCACGTTTGTTTTTAAGATGAAATATCAGTAATTTAACAAAGCAATGCAAAATGAACTCGTCAGGGTCAATCACCATTATTGGATGATCAGTGTTTTGGGACGAAGGTGCAGATTTTTCGAGAAAAGTTTGAACCGGTGTGGCTGCCATTGAGACTACGGGGAACAAACGCGATCTCCTCTTCTGCGAAATGGGAATACTGCTTATTGCACTTGTGCCATTGGAGAAGAGTGCGAGGTGATTGTGGTGTCTCTGGAACACGTTGAGTGGGGTTTTCAGCAGTGATGTTGCCATCGAAGACGGAGAGTGCGTGGCTGAACTCAATTTGGGGGTTTAGGGTTTTAGGGTATTGATGCGCTTTGCGAACCGTTTCCGGATAGGTTTTGCAGAGTCTTTCTCTTTCGTCCGCCATTGTTGAGGGAAGTGAATGATGAGTAAAGCTTTGGGCCTTGGTAAGGCCCAATTCTTGAAACCATCTTCGTAGCTATCCAGTGGGCTTAAGCCCGTATGATTTTAGGTCCTTAGTAGACTGGAACAAGAGTTGTTTTTAGTGTGAAAAATGCTATTACCAAGGGACATACTCGCACAGTCGCACCTTCTATTGAACATATTTTTTTTATTGATTTTTTTTTTTTAAATTATGAGTTTCACAATTTATTTAATGACTCTTTCTCATAATTTTGTAAATTTTAAATTTTTTTAATTAATAATAACATAAGTGTTAGAAAAAATATATTAAAAAATATGTTTTAACTGTAACATTTATCTTTTTAGTATTCATTCAACTAGAATTCAAAACTTATGACTCTTTTAAGCCGTAAAAATAATTAAAGAGAATTTTATCTCTTTTAATAAATTAATTATTTCGTCTAATATTCATTTATATGAAAAAAAAAATCAAAGTTTTACTCTTTATATATTATTATTAATACACATTAATCCTAGTTAATACTATATTTCTTAAATTTTAGTCACTAAAAAACTAAGTTGTAGTATTTATATAAGTTTAAGTCTTTCTTATGGAGAGACTTATTCCTTAACGAGTATTAGTTTAATCAAGTCTTTTATATATGCACACAATTAAGAATAGCATTCTAATTAGAATACTTAAAAGAATTTAACTACTTCTTACTTTATCGGCATGTTGTATAAATGAAATGAAATAATTTAAAATTATTATAAAATTCAGTTATTAGTATATTTTTAGAGAGTAATTGATATGGTGAGCATATAATTGTGATGAAGATATTACAAGTGAACTTTTTTTAGTTCATAAGTTATATCAATTAATGAAAATAGACAATAGTCGTTGGTCTAAATTAAAAAAATGTTTCTAAACAAATATTTTTTTTTATTAAAAGTAGATAAAATTTATTTCTTAAAAAAAGTAAAAAATTATTTTACAAAAAAGCAATTTATGTAAACACATAAAAAAGTAACGAATGCGCATTTTTTAAAATTTTCATTCGTAATTACTGTTAAAGTGTCACCTTATTCATTGTCTGATTGACCAATAAGATGGATCTTTTTTTGTTTGTTTATTATTATTCGAAATTCAAGTCAATCCCGTAAAAACACCACCCACTTTTGTTGTTGTTTTTGGGTGTTTTAAAAGCTACCACATTCATTAATTTTTGGCACAAAAGGTGGACTTAGGAGACAAGCAAGCAAGCAAGACGGGTGTAGAGAGAGAGAAAAAAAGGGTAGTTGAATTCAAGGAACGTATGCAACTACTCTTCCACTCCTCATATCAGAGAATGAAGGATCTCTACCATGACAATTCTTATTGCTGATCATCACGATGTCACAAGCTGACGTCTCTTACTCGTAATTCTCCCTTCTCTTCTTTATTTCCTTCCACTAATTCATACCCACTTGATCATTTATTCTCCTCTGCTAATGCTGTGTATAGTGGTCTCCGAAATTTGCAATTTTTTTTTTCTGGGTTTTGATTCTTTCTGGCTATTTCGTTGTTCTCTGTTGCCTGATTGTGTAATTATGCTTGAGTGTTTTATTATCATGTGCTTGTGAATATGGTATGTGATAGTGAGTGAGGTGATTTTGGTTTTACACACCATGGTTCTGGCTTATATTGACGTGCATTCCAACTGCCTGGTGTTGCTGGTGCTGTTAAAGTGCATATTATGTTCTGTATGGTTACTGCTTTAGTCTTGTTTGTGCGAGCATACTTGGGACATGAAGCTTATTTATTTATCTTCTCTTTTCTGTTTTTTTTATCTTGTCTGAACGCTTTTTTTTAGTCCCTATTTCGTGTTATGGATTTGAGGCTTTGACAATCAAAATCTTGGAATTTATGGGTTGAAGAATTCGTTCTTGGTATGAAAATATTGGGTTTCATAAGGTGAAGGGTGGACAAATTTGTAGAAATAAAGACAAGAACTTAATCTTGGTAAAAAAAAAAAAGGGATGTACCCTGCAGGATAAGAATTGGAAAATTACGAGTGGTGAGAAAAATCTGACAATTACTGAAGGGAAACTGAGGGCAACCGATAATGAATTAGAAAATATACTAAAGAGATTTTGCATTGGTTCCATTTTACTTATGTTTTTCAGTCATAAGAATTGGTGCACATCAGCGAACTGGCACCTCATCATAATGTATGAAGTCAATAACTGAATGATTTACCAGGAAATGCTTATGGTTTAATGACGTTAATCTTTAAACTCTTTAAGACATATCTTGATTGGTGTCACACTGCTAAATTTCACGGGCAGGAATCATTTGAAGCAGTAGAAAGGTAGATGTTCTTATTTGTAGGAGGGTCATAGGCTGGTTCTGTAATTAGTTTGATGCTAGAAAAACCTCACCACCACCAAATGACTAGTTGGAGATGATGAGGTGTCGGTTTAGAAGACAAGATGAGTTTTGTTAGGAGCCAAGAATCAGCAAAGGGAGAGAAAAGAAAGATTTTATTAAATAGTAAGAAAAGAACAAAAAATAGGAGAGAAGACTCTCCTCCAAGGATTTTCCCTTCACAAAGAGTCGATGCTCAATTCACAATGTCAACAAACTCCCCTCTCCTATCCTTCTTCTCCTATTTAATCTAATAAACCCCTATAACTAACTAACTAACTCATTAATAGTCTAACTACCTTAACTAACTCTCCCTTCCCATAGTCCAAATACCTTCTACTTAAGCATTATTCTGTAATGTTTGTCTCACATTTTCTGTTATTGAAATAATATACAATTGGTTCTGAAAGACTCCTAGTTAATGGAATGAAATGGAAGAAATCTGTTTTGACAATCTATTATGTATAGAGCATAACTCAACATGCTGAATTTTTCTCACTTGAACAATGTTCTTTCATGATTATTTTTGTAAAATGCTTGGCAATTTTGGATGTTTTATTCTATACTTTGCTGTATGTGTTTTGAAAGTTTGGTGTTGACTGCAGTTGTGGCTCTTGTGGATACCCTCTGAACTTGACATCATCAAATAGAATCACATCTAACATTGCATCTGAATATAAAAAATCTGTTAAGAAAGGATCAATCTCTTTTGCTTCAGTTGATCTCAGCCGATTTACACAGGTTGATGAAATAAATTGTTTTCCTGTCTTGTGGTTTAATCGTTCAAAGACTAAATTGCTTTGCCGTAAATGTGGACTTCATATTGGTTATGGTGGAGAATCACATGTACTTTGTGGATTTGAGTCTCCCACTTCATCTACCTCTCAGAGGAAATTCACCATAAAGATTCGCTCATTACAGCCTTCTTCAGAAGAGTCTTGATAAGGTTGACATGGGAGATCTTTCTAGAAATAATGGTACCTCCATCATGCACCTCCCAGATGATTGCCTTGTTATTATTTTCTGTGGTTTAGATAGTCGCATCGATCGTGATTCATTTGGCCTGACTTGCCGCCGATGGCTCCATGTTCAAGATTTCAACCGTCAGTCACTACAATTTGAGTGTTCGAGCACTGTATTGCGTCCTTTATCTTCATCAACCAAGGGTTTTGACATTCAGACATTCCATCTCCATAGATTGCTGAGGCGATTTCAACATTTAAAATCCTTATCCCTATCTAATTGCTCAGAGCTGAGTGATTCTGGATTGACCCGTTTGCTAAGCTATGGTTCAAATTTGCAAAAACTTAATCTAGACTGTTGTTTGAAAGTCACTGATTACGGGCTATCACTGGTTGCTTCTGGTTGTCCCTCATTGATGTCAATTAGTCTATATCGCTGCCCTCGTATTACCGATAAAGGACTAGAAACATTAGCCACTGCTTGCTTATCTATGAAATATGTAAACCTGTCATATTGCTCACAAATATCTGACAAAGGATTAAAAGCTGTTACCCAGTGGTGTCGCCAACTTCAGGCGATTAACATATCACACTGTGAGGGTATAAGTGGTGTTGGCTTTGAAGGGTGTTCAAAATCACTAGCTTATGTTGAGGCTGAGTCTTGTAAACTTAAGCCAGAAGGGGTCATGGGAATTGTGAGTGGTGGAGGAATAGAGTATCTAGATGTTTCTTGTTTAAGCTGGTCTGTTTTGGGAGATCCCTTGCCTGGAATAGGCTTTGCCTCACGTCTCAAAATTCTTAACTTCCGGCTATGTAGAACTGTTTCTGATACTTCTATTGTGGCAATTGCCAAGGGATGTCCTCTGCTTGAAGAATGGAACTTAGTCTTATGTCATGAGGTGAGGCTACCTGGATGGCAGGCAGTGGGGTTATACTGCAAGAATTTAAAAAGACTGCATGTTAATCATTGTCGCAATCTCTGTGATAATGGCTTGCAAGCTTTGAGGGAAGGGTGTAAAAATCTCTCCATTCTGTACTTGAATGGCTGTGTTCGCTTGACTTCTGTTGCATTAGAGTTGTTCAAGTGTCACAGAGCTAATGTTTGCATAAAGGAAATAGGGATAATGTGTATAAAGCCTTACTGGGAATTCAGATAATACTGGCCGATAGAGATTTATTTATCTAGATATTACATATATTCTCTTGCTAGAGAACAATCTGCTTACAGCTGAACTTTAATCAGTTGTTTGCATAAATATTTCTTTGTATAAATATTTCAGAACCTCTGATTGTTGTGTTATACATTGTTTGGATGCTAAAAATGTATTTGTGTCAAAAATATTTATTATGCGTTTACTTCTCCTGTTGTATCGGAGCGAGGTCACTTGTGTTGGTATTTACTCCTTATGCTTAGGATGTACCCTTAATGGATTACTGTCTCTTTAAATTTTTATTTATTTGCACTGGCATGATTCTAGTATCAACCATGGCAGTAGCGTGATCAACAGGACAAAAAGTTATTTAAAGAAAACAAATCATGTGAATAACTGAAGTTATTTTATCAGTTGATGTTCTTCTGTGTATAAACCTTAACCTTGTTTATAGACTAACAAGAACATCATTGCCCAAATAATATCTGCGGCTTAAGCACATGAGCTGCCACGCTATGGTCTCAAAGTAAGCCTTACAAACTATGCTGCAGGTACATTGTGCGAAAGTCCTAACTTCCTAGGTACGTCCCAATATATATATATATATATATAATACATTGTTTATCTGTACAAGTTTTTTTTATCTAACCTAAAACAAAACTGTGTACATTAAACATGTATAAAGTAAAAAAAATACATCTAAGAATGATGATTACATTTTAGAATTGAGGCTCGGTAAAAATAATGCAGGCAACGTAAGATGTCTGATTTTATGTATATTACTAAATAGCTTTTGACATATAATTGGTTTTGAGCATTAAAAGAACTACTAAACGTTATTCACCATCAAGATTTTTTATATTTTGTACCCTATTTAATTAATTAACAGTGAGTACAATTTAAGATATTATATGTTTGAGTAAATTTATTTAAAAATAAAATAAAAAAAATAAAATTTATTAAGTTAAAATTAATTTATGTTTAAGTTAATTTAGAGTAAAACAAAGGAAGTATTACACCGTGCGTAAGTAAATACGGATAATCTAATATCATACACACAAATTGTGTGGCCACATTTTTAATAAGTTGATTGAGCTCAAAGACCATTGAATACTTATTCTGGCTTTTATGAAAGAAAGAAAAAATAATCACGTGGGTCCAATTTATTATCCCTGGGTTATGCTTGTAACCTTTGTCAGTGGGTGGGTGGAGTATGCCTTAAATTTCATTTCAAATCTTAGGATAATATATTCAATAATAAAAATGAAATTTTTTTAATTTAGTGATATATAATATTTTAAAATGTTTTTTAAATAAACATATATTGTTTTAAATAAAAATTTCCTTCTTTATTAAAATAGTTTACTTTAATTAAGGTTTAAAAT
>JAMLFT010005740.1:0-17105 GCA_026544285.1 Pachyrhizus erosus
TGAAATTTTAACTCTTTTTACTTAAACTAAGAGTATTAAAGTCATTTTTATAATCAAATGACTAAAATAAAATAATATTTTTGAAAACATTTATATTTATAAATAAAAGAAAGGTATTTAAAACAATTTTTTTATGTCCAAAGTCAATATATTAATAATATTTCACTATAACACATTTATGATACATAATATATATTTCTATTTACATTTATATATTAATTAAAAGAAAGATTGTTGGTATAAGTTGGTAATTTTGAATTTTATGACTAAATTAAAAGTATTAAACTGATTTGATAGTAAAGTAATTCTTATATTTAAAAATTAAATATAAATAAATAAATAATAAAATGATATTACTTAAAACATCTTTATATATATAAAAGAAAGATTTTGGGAATAATTAATTTCTTGTCCTAAGTTGGGATATTAATAATATTTCATTACAATGAATTTATTATGCATTAAATATATTATTTATATTTATATTAATTAAAAGATAAATTATTGGTATAAATTGATAATTTTAACTTTCCCCCTAAATTAAGAGTATTAAACTTGTTTTTTAATCAAGTAATTATTATATTTAAAAATTAATTAAAAATAAATAAATAACAAAATAAATATTTTTGGAAACATTATGTTATATTTATATTTATTTTTATATATAAAAGACAGATATTAGAAACAAATAAATTTTTGCACAATATGAGAATATGAATGATATTTCGTTACAATACATTTATTATACATAATATATAATTTTATATTTATATTTAAATATTAATCAAGAAAAATATTGTTGGCATAAGTTCTTGGTAATTTTAACTTTTATGTCTAAATTAAAAGTTTAAACAATATTATAATGAAATAATTATTATATTTAAATATTAATTATAAATAAATATAATTAATAAAATGTTATTATTGGAAAATAAATTAATTATTATCATGCGGAGTGAATTATGAAGATAAAATTTTATTTTATTTAGCCCAGTAAACAAATATATTAATTTAATAGATCGTATTAAATTATTTTATAATATTAATCTATAATAGATTGATTAGTTTATAATTATATAATAAAATATTTATGTTATTAAGTTTAGTGTTATATTGATAATTTAAATATTTAATTTATATATTTCATAATATCATTTATATTTTCGATCTTTATATGTTATGTGTTATGAATTGTATTTAATTTATTATATTTAATTAAAATAAAATTATATTGACAAGATAATTTTTTTAAATCCAAAATTATAATAAAAATGAAAATAATTTTTATATTTGTAATTACTAAGATTATATTTTCCATTCAAAAGCATGATACTTTAATAAACCTACTTTATTATTAGTTAATTGGATAATTAGTACTATTTAAAAATTCATATTTTGTAATAAATTATACAATTTTATTTAGAATATTGAATTCAGATAGATAAAATGAATTCATATATTGAATATTAATATGAATTAAAATGAAAAAATATATAAATATTTTATATGGAATTTATATATTGTAATTAATTATTTGTGATTTGCAAGAATGAAAATATGTCAATATTTTTATATAAACAACAATTAAAGTGAGATTAAAAGTAGAAATGGGAACAAATAGATTTTGAAATATAACCAAAGGATATAATACTTCAATAAATTATCACAAGAAAATATAAAACAAATTCATATCATATAATTCAATTTGAAATCTTGAAATTATCATCTTACACTCATTAATTAAAATTGGAAAAGTAATTGTGTTTATGAATTTAGATAAATTTAAGTATCATTTTAAATCAACACAAGCAATTAATTAATCATCATGTAAGGATCAATCCTAACCCTAATCCCAATTCAATTTACTAAAGCAACATAATCATGCATATATTCAAAAAATTAAAAAGAGAAAAGAGTCAAAACATTATTCATAAATTTGAATTTTGAACATACATATATGACTCATTATTAAAGATTTTTGTGTAATCAAATAGTTAATACATGAGACATTTAAATTAGTTCATATAAAAAGGAAAAAGTCACATATCTATTTTGATACTTTTATTGAAATGAGTACATCGATTACTATACTTTCTCATATTAATTTCATCTATCATTTTTATTTTGCATTAATTGCTTTTAATTATACACTAATTGTTATATAAATTATTTTATTTTATTTTATTTATCTATATTAATTATAGTAAGACTAATTATTTCATCTGCTATATACTTTTGCAATTAACTGTTATTTTTAACTATATTAAATTTTTGGGTACAATTTTAATTATTTTAATTACTTTCAAATAGCATATTAATTTTAATAATTTTAATCGATAACATATTAATATCAACAATTTCTGTATTAGTGACTTCAAAGAAAAAAAAATATTCTTATGTTTTATTTCAATAAATTATTTTTCCATTGTAAAAATATTATTGTATAATAATATAGAAGTTTATAAACACTTTATTTTTTGAATACAATAAATTATTAGTAATTCAAAAATTAAAATTATTTTTTACTAATTAATTAAATTTTTGACATGTCTTATAGTAGTACGAAGAAGGTAGAAGCAAAAAAAAAAGTGACATGTGACAAAAAGGAAAAATTTCTAGTAGTTCCCTTTCCAATATACTAATAGATTAGACTAATTATCTTGAACGCGAACCTTTTTATCTTTTTTTTCTTTGATGTTAGCTTTTTTTTATATATATATATTTTTCTTAGCATTATATATATTTCAATCTATCATTTTCCATATTTTTATTTCTAACTTAAATTGAAATATTCTTTAAAATTTTATCAATAAATAAAAAACATTGAATCACAATTTAGATAATTTATCATAACAATAAAATATAATTTATATGTTTAAACATATTTTTTGATTATAAATTTTAATTAGAATTTATATAAAATATTAATTATAAATTTAGTTATATAAAAGGAACATTTATTTTTAGCAATTCACTTCCTAAAATACTTGGGTGTATATATAAGTGTGCACACATTAACAAATCCCATAAATATTTACTAACATACATTCACTTGTGTTTTTGATAAGAATATGTTAACAAATTATATATTGGACATATTTTAAGTTAATCATAATTATAATCATCTAACAAATTCTGTCTAAAAACAAGTGAGTGTATTTTAGTAAATCATATTGATGTGTGTCTGCACACACCAAAAATAGTTTCATACATCTTTATTCAATGTTATTTAGTCATTTTGGTCAAGAATTTTTCAAAGAGAGCTCAAACAGGGATTGTAACTTTTGCAGCTGGCACTTGATGCTTAATTGCTTATTTGGGTATATAAAAACTGTTTTTCTTTTTTATTTATTATAAAAATTAATAGTTTATTTTTTTAATATTTTTCAAGTCAAATTAAAAACAATTTATTAACTTTTGTTAGCAGGTAATAAATGCTAGTGTAAGGACAAATTTGTCATACTAAAAATTTATTGTAGCATTAAAAGATACTTCTTTGTTTGACTTTTATTACAACTTTTTCTTCTTTTCTTCAAGTTTTCTGTCTTTGGCTTGAAGCTGAAATCTCAATCTGATCAAAACAAAGTTGAGGTATATCTTCTCTCTTTCCATCTTAGTGTTTTCTCCTTGCTATATGATAATCAAATTTGATCTAATTTCATACATCATTCTTGTTTTTATATAATGTATATAGTTAGTTCTATAGATGAGGGTTTGTATTTTGAGTCACAAATTTAAAAGCTTTTGTGAATTGTTTCGTTGAAAGATCAAAAGCATTGCCTTAAGACATGATTTTCATTTGGTGCTTGTTGCATACTGCATGCAAGCCCACAGTAAGATTGATTGTTTTTCTTTTTTTTATAATTATTGTTAGTGGTTGGAAAAAGATTTAATTTTTAATCTCCTATTCTCAATTTTGACTGGGATTTTGATTGTAGGTAATGAAAAGAATTCCTCTGATATAATTGAACGTTTGATTTGATTTACTTTAGTTTAAAAGGGTCATGAATTGGGTTTATGGGGTCTAATCATGTCTGAACTTGCAAATGATGTAAGGAATTTTATTATTCTACTGATTTCATTTTTCTTACAGTATATATAATGTATATTTCATATGATTCTTTTTAATACCTAGAATAGAACTTGAGGAGCCTTGATTTATAGAGCTATATGACACTCCAGTACATATGCTTTAGTTTTGAATCGTTTGTGACTTGGACTAATGTCAATTTTAATATATCTTTAGCACTTTTAATTTGAGATCCTGAAATGGTTTTACTTACGGCATATATGTTGTGTATTTTTCATGAAACCTGTTACATATCCTGCTAATGGTAAAAGGATATTGTGATCGTCTATAACAACAGCTAACATGGATCAAAACCAGAATGTTCAACCAGCACAAGAAGCAGATGGCAGGAACCAATATCAATCCAACCCCATGACGGAACCTAACAATCATCTAACGCAGATGTCTGGTCCGTCTGTCCCTTCATCCTACCCAAGTCAGCACCCATATGTTCCCCAATTAATGTACCAGCTACCACAAGAACGCTTGCAGCAACAACTCAACAACTTCTGGGCAAAACAGCGCCAGGAAATTGAGGAGACCACTAATTTCAAGAATCACAGCTTGCCTTTGGCTAGGATTAAGAAGATCATGAAGAGTGATAAGGATGTGAAGATGGTATCAGCTGAGGCTCCTGTGGTGTTTGCCAAGGCCTGCGAAATGTTCATTATGGAACTCACAATGAGGGCCTGGGCTAATACTGAGGAGAACGGAAGGAGGAACCTTAAGAAGAGTGATGTTGCATCTGCAATCTCAAGGACTGATTTGTTTGATTTTCTTGTTGATACTGTCCCCAGCCAGCACGAAATGGAGCATCCGGGGTTTGCAGGCATACCAAGTACAGGCACTGCTCTAACTGAGAATGTACTTAACTATGATATGCCACTTCATCAGCAGCAGGTTTCAGGTCCACCATATGGGGCTCCAAGAATGGTCATGGGATTCCCCGTTCTAGATCAAAATCATCATGGGCTGCATACCCATCCTTTTCCAACTCCAATGGTGCCCACACCCAATCCACAAAACCCTTCTCCTTTTTCGGACGATGGAACAAATTGAATGTACTTAGTGAAAACAATGGTAATTAATTAAGTATACATATGGTCAATATGCTCAGCTTTAAGTGAGACCTATTGTTTTTTCTTTTTTTCGTTCTAATGGTATGTTAAGGTGAATTTTTTAGTTCTGATTTGAATTCAATATAAATCTATGAAACTATTTTATGTGCCAGTTTCTGGGATAATTTTAAGGATGCTTTTAATTACAAGCTTCTGCAAGTTGTTTCTGTTCCAGGTGTTGTGCACGCTACATGTAAGCCCAATAGTATACATTTAGAGAGAATTAAGAGATTGATATATGCAGAAATGAGGTTTTATTACAAACGTGTGATATTTTGGATGGAAGGCGCTCAAATCTTTAAAGCCTATAATCATGAATTTGATACTAAATTTATCCGTATAGAAAAATTATCATTATGAAATTTGCTTATTTTTAACGCTTTATCATATTATGAGTTATGTTTCTCAGCTATTAATTAAGATGATATGTTGAGAAACATATTTGAGCTCCTTCTTCATTTCAATTTTTCTATTTTTGATTTGGAACTTAATTCTCAATATGTTCAAATTAAACAACGTTTAGGCATGTCTTCTATTCTCTGTGTATGATTTCTTCTTGCTATTTGTTTATTAAATTTCATCTAATTTGATACAATATGTTTACTTTTGTGAATGATGTATATAGTTACCTTAGTTTTTTTTGTGAGTTTTCTTCAACTAAACAATTTAATTAAAATGTTCTGCGGAGTCTTGCATTGACATGACCAAAAACATTGATTTGACCTAGGGCTTTTATTTGGCGCTTGTTTCTGTTCTAGGTGTTTTGCAATCTTCGTGTAGGCTCACAAGAAGATTATGCAATTATACATTTTGAGATAATTAAGAGATTTGTATATTCACAAATAAGCTCACGTGACAAAGGTGTGTGTGCGTGTGCTTTTTTTTTTTTTAAATGGAAGACGCTAGAATCTCTTAAACATATAATCATTAATTTGATTCCAAATATATATTCGTATATTCAATGGTTAATCATATTAGCAGATATATGTTTTTCTCACATGTTGAAGTTGATATTTTGAAACTTATTTTTGACAAATTTTGAAACAGTCTAAAACCCTTGAATTTGAATTTAAAATACTATTTTGTTTAATTTATTTAAAAGTAACTTTTTTGTGAACTTTTTTTAAGAAAAGAAATTAAAAACAAATAATTTCTAACATTTTTTAAAAATTTTGTACTCTCTTTTGAAAATGGAAGCAAGTTTTATGGAAATTTATTAAGTATTGTGTTCATTTTTTTTAAAAAAAATTGTTTGAATTAGTTTATCATTAATAAAAATTTGCACAAGTAAATAAAAAAAAAAAGACAAAAGAGAACATTGGTATAGCCAATAAAGTTTTATGTTTTGTATTGGACATGGTTTTAAGTACATACGCATCAAAAAATGAAAAAGGTCATTCCAAACATATATTTCATCAATTTACTGTTGTCCAGAGTTATTTTCTTCTTTCCCAAAATATATACCTTTGCTATCCGATTTTTACTTTCCCAAAAATATATACTAAAAAAATATGAAGAGAAATCTATAATGCTCGAACAACTAATCATTTATGGTTTCAACATATATGATATTTTGAAATTACTAATTTAACCCTAAAACGCATTTATAAATGTTACATAATTACAGATAATTAATTTGATTTTAATTATTTAATGTCATCTATTCATAGCTTCAATAAAACATTTATAACATTTTTATAAAACTTTAAAATTTTACGAAAGAAATTATAACAACTTTTAAAAAATTAAATGTTAAGTATTTATTGCTTCATTAAAGTTCTGTAAAAAAATAAAGACTTCATTAAAGCTTTTATAAAAATCAACAATGTGAATGAATTAGCACAGAGTTGTTCCAAGTTTATTAGAGTTGTCTTGTTCAAATAGCGTATATGTAACCAAGTTAAATATTTGGAGGGGAGGTTTTCCCACTTATGTTGGTCCCACTTGTAGAATTGTCATTTGTATGGGATATTTGTGATCTATATATATATAAAAGAAATAAAGCATTTATAATATTTTTTAAAAACTTAAAGTTTGAAAAAAAATTTATAACCATGGTCAAATGATTAAAATTTTTAAATTTGAATTAAGCATTTGTAATATATTTTAAATAAAGTGTTTCTTATAATTTTTAAATAATTAACATTTAGAAAAAGTATTTCTAAAAATTTTAAATAATTATAATTAAAAAAGTATTTCTAATAATTTTTAAATAATTACAATTAGTAAATTTAAATTTAATTTTATAATCTCATTTATTGACTTTCAGTAAAAGCATTTATAACATTTTCAAAAGTTTAAAGTTTCAAGAAAACATTTATAACTTTCTAAATAATTAAAATCACTAAATTCAAAAGTAATGATTTGTCCCCAATTTTTCTTATTTTCAAAAATAAAGTATTTATTACATGTTTTGAATATTTTAAATTAGTCAACTGAAATTTAATTTTTTAATGTATTTTCAATTTTAAAAAACATCTTCTAATAGTTAAAATTTTCAGAAAGTATTTTAATAATTAAGATTAGTAAACTTGAAATAACTTATTTAACCCTAAACTAAGAATAGTCATTTCTTATACAAAATTATAGAAAGCGTACCTAGTGCATACAAAAGGCTAGCCTAATAAAAAGTAATTAGATTATTGAATTACCTAAGGCATGATTACGATATTTTGGAGAACAAGCATTGGGTGGAAGGATTTTAGATTGGCGTGAAGGTATTTGCAAGCGTTGACTTTGGTGTGGACGGATTCAATTGAAAAGGAGTGTAGTGTATTTGGCACTTTAAACTTCAAAATACTTTGCTGGGAAGAAAAAGACGTGAAATATGTTCCTCTTAATACAAAACCTATTTTACCTTGCCATATGTTATGAATTGACAGAAAATAACAACCTAATATTTCCTTACTTTGACTCTTCATTAAATTTAATTGTTGGTTAGATAAATCCACATGAAGTAACTATCGTTAAATCTCTTATTTCCTGTAGTGTTTAAATTATTAAAAGACAATTTAATAAGAATTTCATAAAGTATATGTCTTATATTAAAATAAATATTTGTCACAAATAAATATATAAATTAGATATATTAGTTGTTTTTTCTAATCTTGTTAGCAATACCTTTTGAAAAAAATAATATCATAAAATATATAAAAAAATATAATAACATGCCTTAAATAATTGATAAAGTATTTTATTTATTACAATATAATATTTATAAATCTTTTTATATTTAACTTTGTTCTAACAAATATTAAAGAAAAAAGTTTTAATAATATTTATTTAATTAAATTTTTAAATTCTATTTAATAATATAATATAATTTTATATGTCAAAGATTTTATAAATGTATACCTGATATTATGATGGATATAAATCCTATGCGTGAATGTGTTAGGTGTGCTAAATTTATCCTGTTTGGCTATTTCCCTGCTCAGCTCGTCTTACGAAATAAAAATTATATTTACCTAAAAGGATAAGATAGGTAATAAGATGAGTTTTATTAATTTATATATTTTAATTTTACATGTAAAAAGTTTTTGTAATTGTCTAGTGTCTTAATATGATGATTATATATCCTATATTCATGCGTGGGAATGCAAGTATACTTATATCCTTGGGAGCAAAAGGATTGTTTCTAATTTTTTTTCTTCTTCATATAACTAATAAGATTACATTATTATTTGTAATAACAAAATAGTATAGATTTATAATATCATTCATATATTGTACAATATCTTGTATCATATTTCAATGACTCCCTACATTTCGTAACCCTAATCATTATCCAACAACTGGAGGGTCAAGCCCAAAGAACAGATGCTACGGATTCGTTCTACTATGTTTCAGCATTAGCTCATTCATAGAGTGTGAGTCATATACAGCAATGACATTTTTAAAAATTTAAAACTTTAAGAATGCATTTACAATAATTATTTAATAACTAAATTAGTAAAAAATTACTAATTTAACACAAAAAGAATTTATGTATTTTTAGATATTTAAAATTTTAAGAAAATATTTATAACATTTTTAGATAATGCAAATTAATAAATTTGAGTTTAATTATTTAATGTCAACTATCCATAGTTTTAGTGAAGAATTTATAACTTTTGCAGAATGCTTAAAATTTAAGAAAATATTTATAATTGTTTCAAATAATTAAAATTATTAAATGTAAGTTTTGTCAATGTCAACTATTCGTAAATAGTTTATAATTTTTTTTAAAAAATTTCAGAAAGAATTTTGATATTTTAAACATATAAAATTAGTAAATTTAAAATGAGATATTAAACCCTAAACTAAGAAAAGCCATTTCCTACACAAAAAAATGTCTAGTACAAACAAAATATTAAGCTAACAGAAAGTAAACAGATAATTGAATTACCTAAACCATAACTTTAGAATTAAAACTCAGTAGTGAAAAACTATTATAACCATTCTTTTATGTCCCCCAATCTTTTATTTGAATTCTGATGAAACACCTTTAAATTTTAATTTTAATTATGATAAAATACCATTAACTGTTAATGCATTGTTTTATTTTTTACTTAATTACTTTAATTTCAGAAATTCTCAAACAATTAAAAATCTTTTGTTATTACTCATTCTGTCGTTTTTTTAAGACAAATTATTTGTCGCCTTTTATAAGACCGTTTTTATTTGTTTAGTGTATTAATTATTTTTTCCATTAATACAATTAAGTAATTAAAATAAATTTAGCCAAAAAATAAGAATTACTAAAAATTAATGAGATAAATTTTTTTTTCTCTTATCAAAATTGGAGAATATGAATAACAATTAGGTGATAAATAATTAAGTAAAAAGAGAAATAATTAATTTTAAAAAAATTAAAATTAGTTTTGGAAGAACATTAGAAATTATTGATAAGTTTAATGTGAATAATTAAATTAATAAATTTTCTTAAATAATGTAATTAGTTAAAAGAGTCTTATAAAAAAACTAAACGGAGTACGATCTATTTGAATTATAGTACAACATCGTTAAATGCTAGTTTGAATTATGATAAAATATCATTAAATGGTAAATTGAATTTTTATAAAATATCAGTAAATTTTAATTTAAATTATTTTAATCGTGAAGATAACTTAATTTACTTAAGTACCACAATGTGGGCAAACATTTTAGGTGATAAAGTTTCCTAATGTTTACCATTTGAATAACAACAACTTGATGATAAAAATTCATAAAATTTAATCAAAACACACAAACAATTTTTTTAATTGAAATTCCTATAATGTGTTAAATTAATATACATTACGTTAGCATTTAAATTACAACAATTTCACTATAACAATTTGATAATCTTTAATCGAAACAATAGATTTCTAAACAATTATTCTATCAAGAAATACATTAATAATGAATTTAAGAACGAACAGTTGTCATAATTCAATTAAATACAACAAATGTGAAGCAAAATATCATCATTTTCCTTACTTTAACAAAAATACAATTTTATAAATATTTATTGATTGTACATTAAAGAACCGAAAGGGAGTTAATCATTTACATTGAATGAAGAAGTGAAAAATAAAATAAAATTCAAGACTGAAAACAAAAGAGGATGATTAAAGGGGAATTTGATTAATCCAATAGTTTTAAACAAATTATGGCTTTCAAAAGTGCCAGCTGGTTTTTGGCAATGTTTTGCTGCATGTTAAGCTCATGTAAGAGAGTTTGCTGTCAATTGGAAGTATGCTCCTTATTCACTCCCGGTGAATACGGCATGCACGCTGATCATCTTCTGTCTTTTCATAAATGTATTTTCTAAGGGGTAACTGATAAATAATAATAATAGTAATCAGAAGGAGGAGGTAATACATGCTAGTGCAAGGACAAATTCGTCATTCCAAAAATGTTATTGTAGCATATTAAAACATGCCTGCCTTCTTCTCTTAATTTCATTATCACCTTCACTTCAAAACAAATTAAACTTGAGGTATATCTTCTTCTCTCTTCCTCTGTCTGTGTTTTCTTCTTGCAATCTGATTACCAAGATAATTCTAATTTCATACATCATTTTTCTGTTTATGAATAGTGTAAGTAGTTGTTTTTTTTTATTTTTATTTCAGTGACAATTTTGGTGCTAACAGTTCTAGATGTTGTACATGCTACACTCAATCCCACAGTAGCAGTATCTAGATTTTATTTATTTATTTTTTATTGCTAGTTTTTGGAAAAGCTTTAATTTTTATTCTCAGATTCTTAGTTTTGACTGGGATTCGATATGATTGTAGGTAATGAAAAGAATTCATCTAATATAATTCAAGGTTTCACACATTTAATTTGATTTACTTGAGTTTGAAAGGGACATGTGCCACGGGTTTGTGGGGTCTAATCTGAACTGGGAAACATGATGTGTGGAATTTTATTGTTCTACTAATTTATTTTTTCTTTCAGCATATATGATGTTTATTTTTTCTAATTTTTTGGATTTTAATTATTTTTTTATTTTATTTTTAATTCTTAAAATACTATCTAAATTATTTTATTTTATTTTTCAAAAAGCTATCTATGCATATTTAAGATAAATAAAATAAAATAAAAAATTTATTAAAGACAAACAAGTTAGAAAAAAAATTTTAGAGATAAAAAATAAAATTTACATATTTATAAAGATTAAAAATATATTTAACTTTTTTATTATATTTTTTTATACTTAAAAAGTTTAGGAGTCTTGATTTATCGAACTATACGAGACTCCGGTACTGCACATGCTCTAGCTTTGTATAATTTGTGACTTGGATGGCCAATGTCAATTTTTGTATTTACCATTTTTATTTGAGATCAGCAAATGATTTTTCTTATGATATAAATCACGTTCATTTTTCATAAATTCTTTTTTCCTTATCCCGTGAATGGTTAAAGAATATTTTGAATCCCATAGCAACAACATGGATCAAAACCAGCACGGTCAAGCAGAAAGAGGGATTGGTGCTCCAGGACATGACAAGAACCAATATCAATCTAACCCAATGATGGCTCCTAGCAATCCTCCAACTCAGGCTGTTGGTCCTTCTGTCCTATCATCCTACCCTAGCGAGCAACAATATGCTTCTCAATACATTTACCAGCCACAAAAGGAACGCTTGCAGGAACAACTCAACGACTTCTGGGCAAAACAGTGCCATGAAATTGAGGAGACCACTGATTTCGGGAGTCGCAGCTTGCCTTTGGCTAGGATTAGGAAGATCATGAAGACTGACAAGGATGTGAGGATGATTTCAGCTGAGACTCCTGTGCTGTTTGCCAAGGCCACTGAAATGTTCATCCAGGAGCTTACAAAGAGGGCTTGGGCTAATGCTGAGGATCACAAAAGGAGGATGCTTAAGAAGCATGACATTCTATCTGCAATCTCAAATACCGATGTGTTCGATTTTCTTGAGGATATTGTCCACAGGGATGAAGGCATACCAAGAACACTTGCTGCTCCAATAGAGAATGTTAATCTAAATATGCCACCTCATCAGAATGTTGCTGGCCTACCATATGGTGATCCAACAATGGACATGGGAAGCCCCATTCCTGATCTTAACCATCATGCTCCAAATTTAGATGATTGAGCAAACAATAGGTACTTAGTGAAGACGCTGGTAACTGAGGATACAATGTATGGTCAAATTTTTCAGCTTTAAATGAGGCCTTTGTTTGCTTTTGTTTCCCTAATGGTATATTAAAGTGAATTTAGTTGTTCTCATGTGAATTGAATATATATAAATGCATGAATCTGTTTTCTGTGGGAACTAGAGGGATAACTCCAACCCAAGGTTGCTTTTTAATTTTAGTTAAAAGGTTCTGCTTTTGTTTCTATTCCTAGCGTTGTCCATGCTGCATGTAATAAATAAGAGATTAATATATACATAAATAAGCTCCTATTACAAATGTGTTGTTATTCCGAATGGAAGACATCCAAATCTTTTAATCCTATAATCTTGAATTTGATTCAGATACACATTTATTTGTAAGGCTTAATCATATTATGAGTTATGTTTCTCACCTATTAAATAAGACGGTGTTTTATGAAACATTCATTACCACCTTCTTCACTTCAGATTTTTATATATTTGATTTGGAACTTAAATCTCAGTCTGTTCAAAACAAAGTCAAAGTATATAAGGCTTAATCTTTTCCTCTCTCTGTATTTTTTTCTTTCTTTTTTATTATTAAAGTTGATCTATCTTTATATATCACATTTGTGTTTACCAATAATGTATTTAGTTAGTTTTTTTAGCCTTTTTTTTTTTTTACAATGCCAAATTTAATTAAAAAAAACACTGATTTAAGTCAAGGCTTTTAATTTAGTGCTTGTTTCTGTTCCAGGTGTTGAGCATGCTGCATGCAAACACGACAGTAGCATTATGCACATATAGTATACATCTCGAGCTAAATAAGAGATTAATATATGCAAAAATAAGCTCATATTACAAACTTGTCTATTTTGAAGACACGCAAATCTTTTAAGCATATAATCATGAATTTGATTACAAAATTATTTGTATCTAAAAAAATAATTGTGAAATATCCTTATCTTTAACACGTATTGATTTTATGAGTTATGTTTCCCACCTTTTAAATAAGATGAAATTTTAAGAAACTTTCGTTGCCACCTTCTTCACTTCAATTTTTGTCAATTTGATTCAAAATTGAAATATTAATCTGTTTAAAACAATGTCTAGGAGTATCTTCTTGTTTTTCTCTTCCTCTTGTGTACTTGTGGGTTTTCCTCTGACTATTTGATTATCAAATCTAGTTTGATAAATTATAGTTGTATTTATATGAATGATGTACATAGTAAGATTTTTGTGAGTTTTTTAAAAAACAAATTTAGTTAAGAGGTTTTTGAATTGTTGACATGAACAAAAACATTGATTTAACTTGGGGCATATAAATCTATAAAATGGTTAGCATTCAGTTGAAATGTAAATAAAGACATTAATTAACAAATTCCTTTTTATTACATAGGAAAATGAAGCAAAACACTCACAAAGAGATGCAACTTCCGCTGGAGTGACTTTTCATGCCAGAAGTTAAGATAGTAGAATTTCTTTGTAGAAGCTCAGCATGAGACACTAAATATGAGCTTAAATGCAGGATCTGATGCTTGAAACGCTGGATCTATCCTCTGGTAGAATGGGAGACACAAGGACAGGATTGTCATTCATTTTTTAGGAAGCTGGCCAGCGTCAGACACTGGCCGTGGCTTGTTCAAAGCCTCAAACTTAATTTTTCTTCGTGTTGGCTTTGTTCTAGTTGTTATTTAAACCTTTTTGCAAGGATAGTTTGTAGAATGGTTGGAAAATCATTTCTCACATCACTCACCCTAATTCTTTAATTTTTTCTCTACATTTTCATCTCCAAAGAAGCAACCTATAGGAAGAGGAGCTTGAAGATTGAATGAATTCACATCCTCTATGATAATCTCTATGATCATCTCTATTTTGTTCACTTTTATTTTCACCATGTTTATCCAAATTTCATTAAGACTTCAAAACTAACCATTTGCCTCCTTTTTTTTCTTTTAAGACTTGACTCAACATCTCTTCATGTTTGTCTTTTAGCTGACTGTCTTTTCAATTTAAGGACAACAAAGAAATTCAGTTTGCTTTCCTCACATACAAAATACAAAGGAATTTTTCTTCTTTAAGACATGACTTAACATTTCTTACATCACTCACCCCAATTTTTAAGGATTTTCTCTATATTTTCATCATTGAAGAAGAACCCTTGAAAGAGGAGCTTCACAATTCAATGAATTCATCATCCCATGACCATATGTATGTATTTATGCATGTGTGTATAAGTTAAATAAAAAAGATTTAAAATTATTAAGTGACATGAAAATTATAGGTATGTTAATATTCAATACCATGACGATCAATTCATGGAGAGAGATTCACCATAGTAGTTGTGCATTCGATGAAGAAATGAAAAAAAGGAGGAAAAGAGTTCACGAGGGAGAGGGAAAACTAAAGAGGATGATGATACAAGTGTTAATGAATCCAAATTTAAAAAGACATAGATGCTTAATCGGGAGTTTGATGAATCCAATTTTTTTAAGTAATTATGGCTATGAAAAATGTCAACTGTTTATAAGTTAATCCTAATTATAACCATCTAACATACTCTTTCTAAATACAAGTTAGTGTATTTTAACAAATCATATTGATGTGTGCACATGCCAAAATTAGTTTTAAACATCTTTATTCAATTTTGTTTAGTCATTTGGATAAAGAATTTTGAAAGAGAGTTCAAACAGGGATTGTAACTTTTGCAGATAGCAATTGATGCTTAATAGCTATTTGGAAATATATAGATTTTTTTTTATTATAAAAAGTAATAGTCTTTTATTATTTTTTCAAGTCAAATTAAACACAATTTATTTACTTTTGGTAGCAGGTAATAACTGCTTGTGGGAGGACACATTTTTCATACTAAGAAGTTATTGTAGCATTCACTTCTTTCTTTGACTTTTATTATTACCTTTTCTTCAAGTTTTCTGTCTTTGGTTTGGAACTGAAATCTCAATCTGATCAAAACAAAGTTGAAGTATATCTTCTTTCTTCCCATTTCAGTGTTTTTTCCTTGTTATCTGATAAACAAATTTGATCTAATTTCATACATCGTTTTTGTATTTATGTATAATGTATATAGTTAGTTCTATTGATGAGGTTTTTTTTTTTTTTTTTTTGAATCACAAATTTAAAAGGCTTTGTGAATTGTTTTGTTAAAAGACCAAAAGCATTGCCTTAAAACAGGATTTTAATCTGGTGCTTGTTGCTGATCCAGGTGTTGTGCATATTGCATGCAAGCCCACAGTAGGATTATATGTATTTAATTGTTTTTCTTCTATTATTATTGCTAGTGGTTGGAAAAAGATTCAATTTTTAATATCCTATTACCAGTTTTGACTGGGATTTTGATTGTGGGCATTCAAAAGAATTCATCTGATATAATTCAATGTCTAAAAGGTTTGATTTGATTTACTTTAGTTCTAAAGGGTCATGAATTGGGTTTATGGGGTCTAATCATATATGATTACACTTATTATTTATTAAATATTTTATTATCTTTAATTTTTTAATCTATCTTATCAATAATATATTTATTACTCTAATTTTTATTGGTCATGCATGTGAATTATGAAGAGACAAAGCAAATTAGTGAAAATGCTTCACTTACAAGGCAAAGTCAGACTCCCAAAGACATTAATGTATTTGCAACTATTTTTTATTGAACTTAGATAAATGACTCATGGAATGCTAGCGATATTTTTTTTATATTATTTATGTGATTGTTAAAATTTATTAAAAATTATTAATTTTGATGAATCTCACGTCTCATTTAAGAATAATTTTTTCTTATTTAAATGGCAGACTCGTCAAAATTAATAATTTTTAATAAATTTTAATAAATCACGAAAATAATATTAAAAAGAAAGTATCAAAAAAATATCACTAACATTCAATTAAAATTTTTTATGTAAACAAATAATTAATATATGAAACATTCTAAATTGATTCTTATAAAAAGGAAAAAGTCACATCTCTATTTTGATTCTTGTAAATAAGATTGAAATGAGTACATTAATTAATATAATTTCCATATTTATTTCAGCTATAATTTTTTATTTCACGTTAATTGCTTTTAATTATACACTAATCGTTATATAAATGATTTATTTTTTATATTAATTATAGCAACACTAATGATATATTTTAACAATTAAATGTTAATTTTTAAATCACATTAATTTTTTGGTACAATTTTAATTATTTTAATTACTTTCAAATAGGTTTTTTAATTTATTCAATATGATTTAAATTATTTTCAATTTGGTAGATAAATTATTTTATATAAAAAATTAATTTTAATTATATATAATTGTTAACTCACAT